>JAULKJ010281478.1:0-13218 GCA_032355405.1 Rubia balearica | reverse complement strand
AGTGCCAAAAAGCAGCCTACTGTTTCTTGATCTAGTACAGAGTCCAAGTATCGGGCACCTGGCAACACTGCTTCAGTGGTTGTTTGGCTCACTCACTTGCTTCGTGATTTGCAATTTCCTCTATTTGGGTCTCCATTTCTGTTTTGTGACAAAAGCAGTGCGATCTTCCTGGCTCAGAGTCCAGTGGTGCATAAACGGGCAAAGCACATTGACATCGATTATCACTTCGTTCGTGAGTTGGTGGCCTCTGGAAAGCTTCGTGTTGCACCTGTCCCTACTTCTCTCCAGATCGCGGACATATTCACCAACGGGCTCTCTCATCCGCTGTTCGAGTTTTTTAGATCCAAGCTATGCGTCGGGAAACATCCGACGCTTCACTTGAGGGGGGGTGTTAGACTAAGTCATATTGAATATTAGTATTTGAGTTTAGTTTGTTCTCTAACTTTTCTATGTAATCATCTATATAATTTGGTCTCTCAATAATATTTCTCATTACGGGAAATCATTCTTTCACTAAGCTTCTGCGGCGGTGTTCGCGTAAGCAACGATGCCCAGAAACAGATTATAGTCAGCGTGGAACAAATTCACATAAGCATGAGCCAGTCCTTTTTCGTCCATAGATGCAGCACCAGATTGGGAGTTGTTTTCGCTGGAGTGCCATGTTGGTTAAGTTTGCTGCAAGTGGGTGTGTATGTCTCGTAAATAGATTTACTTCATGCCTAGTTTGTAGGAGTTTGTTTGTTAGTGGAAGTACTGAAGTAGTGGAAGTGGTGAGTACGTGACCCATGTTTCCATGACTCCTATTTTATAGCTTTGTTTTGGTTATAAATAAGAGAAAAATCAGAAAAGCAGTAACATTATTACTGCACCAAAATTCCTTTGTTTTTCGTCACTTACCAAACGTAAAGCTTGGTTTTGTTTACTGCAAACAAAACTCCTTTGTTCACTTCTTGTCTTTAAACTACTCTTGTTTTTTCTTTAGCCGTTTTGTTCATTTGTTTGCTTCAAACCAAAGTCCCTATTTTCTTTTGATTTCTTTTCTGTCTGAAACTATATGCCACTGGACGGGTCAAGGGGAGTTGGAGGGAAGCACAGTTGGAGTTGTGACAGTGGGCAGAGGTGGTGTGTCATTAGTGAGAAAGGAGTCCAAACCATAGGCTTCCAGAGCCGATCGAACAATGTTTCGCCATAGCCAGTAGTTGGAGCGATTAAAATGAATCACTAAGTTTGGAAAGTTGAAGTTAGGGTTCTTGGAATTAGAACCAGCGGAGGCAACAATAAGAGCGCTGGTGGAGTTGATCGTGGAAGATGATTCGGAAGACATATTTGGATCGAATGTCAGGCTGATACCATGTAAGGCTTATGAGATTATAGGAAAAGTTTCCGTGTTACTCTTCATTGACGAGAGAAATGAATAAATACAAGTTGAAGTTAAGAAGCAATCCCACAATCAAAGGATCAATATGTATGAGATATCTACTTTCCAAATATACAAGGCAACTATACATGTTAACGGGATTAAATAACAGTGCATAATTTGTAGTTTTTATCGGGATGTGTAACAAACTATCAACAACTTACATCCTATTTTTTATCTGTCTTTTCCTCTTTCCTCTTTTGGGGTTGACAACTCTAGCGACTATGGTGAGTCTTGGTGACTTTTTATTATTATTATTAAGCCTCCATTAGAGGTTGGGTATTAATTTGTCACCCCTAGCCATGAAAAAGCAAAAAAAAAAATTGAAGGTAAGATACACTTGAGTAGCTACAAAAATCCTTTTATATACCAAGAACCAATGGCGTTCCCCTTATAGTCTCCACCCCTTGTGTTAACTATAGAGGGTCAGACCATTATTGAATTAGGGTTATCTAATTAAATTGATGAACTAAATTATGTAATGGTGAGTTGACGAACTCAGAGAGTCCAGAAAGAGGCAGGAAGCGTTACTCCTTTGATAAAAAGCAGGTGCCATCAACAGTTGCATTTGCATCGGAGAGTTCCCAAAAAGAGTCTCAGCAACTTGGCTCCACGCCACATCTCAGATTTGGGGATGAAACTCCATTATAGCGTTTCTGCTAACCAAAATTTGTGGTTTTCCCATATTATCCTCCTCTTTCCTGTTGATTATTTTTATTAAATTCATCATTTTTTCAGGAGACCTTCTCTACATTGTAGTGTTTGTAAATAATAGGACATCGGCGTTGACCATTGATCTTCTCATATATCCAAAAAACAGAAGACTTGTCGAAATTGAGTCAACAACTTAAAGACATCGGAGAATGAAGACCTTGCCTTTTGATTCTCTATGGAGTTGGAGTATAAGACATCGGCATCTCTATTAGGAGTGATTTTGTACCCTTTGTTCCTTTTGTTCTAATATTCAATCATATGACTTGTTTCCGATGTTGTTCAATAGGTATTAGTAATATTGTTAAAGATAGGATTTTAGCGTACTTAGAAGATATATTAGTTCTTAAACATATATCGGTGTACTTAATGAATGTTTTTTATTTGGAAAAAGAGCACAAACCATATCCTTCGATATCTATTCAGATATCGGAAGAAGCTTCTTACTTATAATTATCAACTGAAATAAAAGGCAACAATACGGTAAAATGCCAAACAATCTGGAATAAAATATTCCTGACATTAGAAATTATATCATTTTGCTGCCACGTCCAAAATCGAAAGTATACCAAGTATTGTAACTCGGATTTCCGATGTCTTTTCTGATGCAAAACTACGCTGTATAATGGGAATTGTGGAATATCAAGAGGATATCCGATATCGGATGAAAATCCGATATTGGATGGCATTCCGATTACACTTCCGAGTTCGGAATAAACAAAGGCATCCAAAAAAATTGAATCACGGGGTATCATTCCGCCATGAAATTGGCTGAAAAACCACCATCGAACGGCGTTACAGCGATTCAGAATCGCCGTGAATAAACTGTTTTAACCGACGTTAATACCCCGTCATGCACTAGTGCGTATAATTTTGCTAAATTACTTCCACATTTATGCTTTAAATGTTGAATATTTCAATGTTTCGCAAAATAAGATTAACGTAACACTTTCCTTACAACACTTATTAAAAGTGTCACAATAGTTTATAAAATGTTACTTAAACATTTGAAAAGTGTTACATAAATATTGAAAATTGTTACCTAAATTTTAAAAAGTGTTACGTTAGATCCAATGCAACATCACCAAAGGTAATACTTGTAAAAGTATTACTTTAGGTGCTATTGTAACATTTTAAACCTATTGTAAGGGCATGTACAACGAGATTTTTTTGTGATTTCTTATTGAAAAGAAACCACAGAGTAACCCCAAAGAAACCATAAAGTAACCCCAAAGAAACCACAAAACCCAACAGTGGGGGTTTCTAAAGGAAGAAATCGGCGGGTGAGAGCTAAAGGAAGAAACCGCTCCATATGCAGTTTCATTTGAAGAGCACCTCATATGGGTGGTGGCCGCACGTCAGCATGGGTCATATTTTTCCACTTATGGACACATGACAACTTGTGATTGGCCTACATGTCCCACTCAGCCACTGCCTTTTTTAAAAAAAATTGCATGGAGGCCTGATTTTAGGCCTGGACTCACCCTTCGTGGATGAACCTTGCAGAGGAACATAGGTTGGGCATTGGATTCTCACCAATGTTTGCGTTGCTCAAGCCGACATTCTCGCTTCCACTTCGTCCACCTCTGCTCGTGCGGAGATTTCTCTCTAAAGTGGAACGCTCCCCTACCGATGTATTTGTACATCCCACAACTTCGGCAGATCCCTTAGCCCCGGTCATCTGGGTCACGTGTCCCAATCGAAATTTTTTAAAAACTTTTAAATTTTAATCTGCATTTTTTCTCTAATTTAATTTTAATTCATAAAATAATTTTAAAAATTTAAATTACATTTAAATTTTAAAATTAAAATGTAGTATTAAATTTCACATTTAAATTTTTTTGGGTGCGCAAATTTATTTAAATTATATATTGAGGGTAAAATTAATGAGTAAGATAGAGAAAATAAAATGGGGTCGATGGAATGGTTCCTTAGTGGTTTCTACCATTGTAGAGGTAAAGATTGGGTGATTCTTTTGTGGTTGCTTTTGGGGATGTGAAAGAGAGAGTATGAATATTTAATGGAAAGAGTGGTTTCTTTCATTGTACATGGCCTAACACTTTTACAACTATTATTTTAGGTGATGTTGCATTAGATCTAACGTAACACTTTTTAAAATTTAGGTAATACTTTTCAATATTTATGTAGGACTTTTCAAAAGTTTAAGTAACACTTTATAAACTATTGTAACATTTTAAATAAGTGTTGTACGGAAAGTGTTACGATAGTTCTAATTTATAGAAGTATATCAATTTTATTGTATAATTTAATTATACTGAATTCTTAATTATTGCGTGTTTAATTACCAAATAAAAAATAACTTTGCCGCAACCCTTCTTCTTCAATTTTTTCCACATCTTCCCATCGGGGAGATGGAGAACAACAGTTTATTTTAATTCATATTTTTGTTATTGAATAAGTGTGAGATATGTCTACACATATTAGTTTTTATCTTCGACCTAATCGATTAGATCGTTATGATCATGATGATAACTCGATTTAATTGTTCACATTAATTTATTGTTCTCAATCTGCTTGGACCATTCGTCTGTTCACAATTTCGTTTGTGATATTATTTTTGAGTTTCCATTGATTTGGGTTCATTGGATCGGTATTATTAAAGATGTTTACAGTTTTGACAACATAGATCATGGTTGGATCAAGTGGTGTTACAGTTGTAGAAAATTCATGTTTGGCAAAGTGATATTGATGCGTGTGATACACTTTTCTTTGTCAAGTGGTCATGATTTTTGCGGGAAATAAGTTAATATCCCCGATGACGATGTTACAGTTTTTATTGGATCTCTTATCTGTAATAGTACAGATGATCAGTCTGGTTGACATGTAATATAGATATCCTTACAATATGATAGTTATTGCAAGAGGTGAGTTAAGTTGGATGTCAATTCCACTCATTGTAATCGCCTCTGGGCATTTTTTCCATCATCTTTAAATACCAAATCAAAATTCATTTTCAACCATCAAATTTTATCAATAGGAACACTTTAAATTTCACATTCATTTCATCCTCGTTATTCAATAATATAAGAAAAATAATTTATTGAATTAGGTGTTTATATAACCCTCAGTTCTTTGGTATGTGCAAATATAAACTCGAGTTTTTTGAAAGTGCACCTGTACCCAAAGTAATCTAAACGGAAAGTTGTACCCATTCATATTGTCCCAAACTAAGTGGGCACTTGGATATAAGTGTACATATTTTGGCAGGCCATGACTATATATATATATACTTTTGAAAAACTAAGGGTTATATTTGTACTTTTCAAGAAACTGGGGGTCATCTAAGCATTTTACTCGTATGTAATTTACTATCTGCTTATGCATGCGGAATAACAGTATGGAGTGAATATTTTTTTATGTCATTTCATTGGCCAAAAAAAGAGAAGCTTAGATAGTTTCTTTTATTTCTTTTTTGACAATCATTTAGTGGCTGGCTGTTGGCTATTTCATTTTGTTGATTTAACTAGTTTTTTGTGTTAGTTGTTTGACCATTAGTTCACTAGTAGAGAGCTGCCTATTAAAAGCGGCAATAGAAGGCGATTCCTAAAAAAATACGGAACCTTCTTGGTGAAGGGGTTCTGAACTCAAAACCCCTATTCGATACATGCCAAATTTATTTAAAGGCGGTTAAACTGCCAAAAGGCTATTTTAAAATAATCTCCTTTAATTAGCATTAATTACAGGCGATTGACGTTACAATTGCCTTTAATTAGCCCTAATTAAAAGGCGGTTGTGTCAAAGCCCCTTTGATAAACAATGTTTTTGAGTTCAGAACAGTGCCCCGATGACACTTTAGAGTACATAATTGGATGCCCCATCCCTTTAATGAAGGACAATAGTCCTTTCGAACTCGGAAATATTATCTGGGCCCTGTTCTACACTCTGAAGGGTGTTTATTTGTGGAATATTTATTATGAAGGTGGGTTCCGAGTTATGAACCCACTCTGTATATATGCAAAAATAAAATGTATGCAAAAATAAAATGCACCCATTTCATTAAATTCTCACAAACAATCAAATTTGAAGGGGTTTCTCTCATTTCTAGTCCATTGATGTAGTAAAGTTAATACAGTGAAGAGCATCAATTTCCATTGGAAAAGGTAATTTGTATATAAATTTATTGCTTGACATTATCTTGAAATGAGGATTTTATGCATTATAAATCTTGAATTAGGGTTTGTAGTTAGGTAAATTAGGGGTGGCTTATGATTATTGTTGTGAGAATACTAATGTGTTGCATAGTAATTGACTTATTGGGTAATGGACTGGAATGAAGTCATTGCTAATGATCTTATAAAATTACCTGATTACATGCCATTGGTTGAATCATTTCTTACGTTAGCATTTGAAGATGCTTTTAAAAAATGTGTTGTGCAAGCATGATGTCTGTGTAAACATTGTAGAAATGAGGAGTATTTAGGGAGGAAGAAATTGCGGGAACATCTCATAATGAGGGGTTTAAAACTACATACAATTCTTAGGTATGGCATGGGGAAGTTGGAGAAATTTCTCGTATGATTGAATTGAGTAACACGAAAGTGGGAGATGAATTAGATGGGAATGCAGAATTGGACGAAATGGTGGAGGATATTGCAAGAGATCTCAAAGGTAAAAGTGAGGTCTTACAAGCTTTACATGATGACAAAGAGACGCCATTGTACAATCGTTGAAATTAGTGTTTCTTTAACGCTTCCATTTCTTTAAATTAGTGATTGGAAAATATAATTGTTGGCTGTTAGCGATTTTATACAAAATGACATTAAAGAGACGATCATTCATTATTTAATTATAAACTTATTTTACATATTTTATTATTGTGATTTTCATTCACATTAATATAATTTATTTTTAATTATTTAAATATTCACTTATATTGAAAATGATATATTTACTCATTCATTTCAATTTTTTTTACTATTACTCATTATGAGCATTAATATAAGAGAATAAATATATACTATATTAGTTGACTTTTTTTTGGTAAAGAAAGTTTTCTATTAAAATCTTAAAAACCCAACATACAAAATTTAGACTATCACCCTTAGTCTGTTACATAAGAACTCAACTATCTCCTCTATTTTCATCCCAAAATCCCCTCTGATTGAATTTGAAAAACTAGTGTTTCCGCCTTTAACTCTGATCGTGTAAAGATTTTTCTAATTCTTTCTAGCCATATATTTTACAAAGCAGCAACAATCAGTCTAAATTTCTTTTTCTTTTTTCTTCCCGCCATGCTGAACAAGAGCCTTTTTAGTCTCCAACAATTTTTCACTCTTGGTAGCATCAAGCATTGCAGAATGCTTCTTCCGTATCCACACTCTATGAACAGATGTTTGGAATTCTCTTTTTGCCCACAAAAGAAACACAGTTCATCACCACTCAGAATCCCAAAGTTATTGAGTGTGTTTTTGGTTGACAGTTTACCATTCAGCAATAGCCAAAGAAAAAATCTGTGCTTTGGTTGAATGCTCATCGACCAAATTACTTTCTCCTTGGATCTCCACCCTTTAACATATCATAGATCTTTGCTAGCTTCAGCTTTCCATTCTTGCGGATAGATTCTTTCAGATTCGGGGAGGAAATATACAGTTTCATAAGTGATCTCCATAGCCAGCTATGGGAATATGAAAACTCACATTCTTTCACTTTCTTCCCTTTCAAGTAGTATTCACTTACCCATTTCACCTAAAGAACATATTTCTTCATGTTACATCCCACATATGCTTGTATGTTACAGCCCTGTTCCATACTCCTGAATCTCTAACTCCAATGCCACCATTCTTCTTGTTAATGCAAATTGAGCTACATGCTGCTGCTGTAAAACCTCTTTCACCTTCTTTTCTGCCCCATAAGTAGCATGTACAGATCTATGTTAGTTTCTTATGTACACTTTCAGGAAAATTCAACACACTACTCCGTTATCTACACAGACTCATTAAAACTCCATTTATCAACTGGAACTTTCCTACATATGATAATGAATTTGAATTCCAGACCTGGACCTTACTTCTAATTTTTTTTCTATCAGTAATTCAAAGTCATCCTTACTCTATTTTACAGTATACAATTGAAGGCTAAGGTATTTCATAGGGAAGTTACCTGTTGCTACATTCAAGACTGATGCCAACAATAATTTTTCAGCTTCATCCATCTTTGAGAAAAAAATCTTCAATTTCCTCCCATTCATTCTCAGCCCCCATACATTCTTTGAATCTGCTCATCACATCTTTCACTCCTTTCATGGTTTTTGAATTTCCTGCACAGAGGAGTAGAAGGTCATCTGCAAAGACCAAAGTATGTACTCCTTCTTTTTTGCCTTTCTGGTGATAATTAATCTCTCCCTTTAGTATAGCTTTCTTCATTAACCTAGTAAAGTATTCCATACAGATCACAAATATGAGAGGAGACATTGGATCTCCCTTTTTACCCTATTTTTTGCCTGAAAAGATTTTGTGTACCTGCCAATAAAAGAGTACAGAGCTATGATTTCATAGAACAGTTTTGGATCCACCATATTAGCTGCTCTGGAAACTTCAACTCTTTTAACCAAATAATCAGGAAAGGCCATTTGATGCTTTCAAAGGCTTTGCTTATGTCAATTTGAGCCACACAGCTTGGCCTCATAGTTTTTACTCCATATCTAATCAACAACTCCTCTACAAGCAACATGTTATGTGCTATATACCGCCTTTTATAAATGAACTCTGATTAGCACTGATCATGTCAGGTAGCACATCACCAATTCTAGAGCTCAGGATTTTAGTAATGGTCTTGTACAGAACTGAGCAACATGCTATAGGTCAAAAGTCTGCTGGGGATTTTGGTATTAGAGTCAGCAATGCACTTCTAAAAATTTCAGGGATCTTCCAATCTTTAAAGAATCCCATTACTGAGTTGAAAATGTCTTCTCCTACAATCCCCCAAGCTTCTCTGAAGAATAGACTTGTATACCCATCTTGTCCTGGATTTTTAGTTCCATTAATTCCTCCTAGTGCCTTGAGGATTTCTGTGTCTGTAACTGGCTTAATTAGCTTTACCTGCTGGCAAGTACTCAGAACATTTCCAATCTGTACTACTCCTTCTTCTATCTTGTTCACTTTTTCTGATATTCCCAGCTGAGACTGAAAATGATTCATTAGCTCCTTTTCAATTTCATTATGATTCATCACCATTTCACCATTAATTTCAAGGGCTGTAATCCTATTTTTATACAGTCTCTTTTTCATAGAGCTGTAAAACTATTTTTTATACAGTCCCTTCAAGGTTCATTGCAGCTTAACTTTTTGTTGTATAAAATAGAATTCTGCCTCCCTGATCTTTTCTTCTTCCATCTTAGCTTTGTGTTCTTCATCTTGTAGCTCTTTTTATTCTGGTTTTTCATTTAAAGCTTTCAGAGCCTTTTCCCAAATTTCCTGAGATTTTTCAGCCTGATCAGTTATATCCCTGAACTCTCTCTTATTCAACATCCTGAGAGGTTTTTCCAGTATTTTTAAAACTCTAGGCGCATCCTCCAGCTTCTCTTCTTTCTCCAATTTCCATATAATTTCTACCATTTCCTGAAAAACAAGTGATTTGGCTCACATGTTAAAAAATCTAAATGGTTTAGATTCTTTCTCCCTTTTGGCTGATTTTCAAAACCAGTGGCAGATGGTCGAGAGTTAGTTCAGCCTGAATCTCACATATTGCATCTTTGTACTTCTCCATCCATTCCCTGTTAATCAGGCTCCTATCAATTTTACTTTGCACTCTTCCTTCAGATCTCCTATTACTCTATGTGAACTGTGAGCCAATTGTTTTTTCTCTTCTATCTCCAATTCTTCTACTGTCAATTGAAAGTCTTCAAAATATTTTTTATCAACTAGATTTCCTCCAACTCTATCTCCAGGCTTTAATAGGAAATCTAAATCTCACATTATCAACCAAGGCAAGACTCTTTGGCCTGTTGCTTCAAAAATTCCCATAATGGTTCTCTTTTCTTCACCGTGTTAAAACTACATACTACAGTGAAGAAGAATCTGCCCCTATCATCCAAATTCAGACATTCCAAATCCACCCATTGCTCACTGCTACTCAGAATTCTAACTCTGTAATGGTCTGTCTTCCGAGTTACCCAAATTCTCCCCCTATTCTCATCTAAACTGTTTGTATACAACTGCCATCCCAGCCCTATTCTCCTCCATGTTTCAGTTTCACACTTTTTTAATTTTCGTTTCTAATATTTCCAGCAAACCAATTTGGTTTTTCAGCATGAACCTTCCAACTTCATTGTGTTTTGCCTTTTTATTTGAACATCTTATATTCCATGTGGCTAGATTCATATATACGGTGGAACTCCATCCTTCTTTTCCCCTTATCCCATTACTAATCCTTCCAGTTTAAAGTGCTGCCCTAGATCACTTCTGAGCTCATCATTAGTACTCCTTTTATCTCTATTCTCAGTTTTCTTTCCAGTTCTTGGATCAAGTTTCTCACTTTGTTTGTTTTTCAATTGCACGAATACATGTTTTACTGTTTTTCTCTCCTCATGTTTCCCCTTATCATCCTTTTTACTGCAATCCTCCAACTTTCCTCCAACTTATGCCCATACATATTACAGCGAGAACACAGAACATGCATCCATTCAAATTCTACTTTCTGTTGAACCATAACTTTCTTCTCGTTTATAAATTGTACTTTATCAGGCACCTTATCACCAATTTTTACTTCAATCTGCAGCTTAGCATAAGCCAATCTTTATTTTTCAATTGTTGCCCTATCTAACCATAGTGGACGACCAATGGGGCTAACAATTTTACTATTTATTTTTGGTTTCCAGTATACTAGAGGGAAATCAGAGAGTTTAATCCAAACATGAATAGCATCAGGCTCATTCATATGAAAATTTCCATCCCACGGTTTAATTATCACAGGTTTACCATCAAACACGATCATCCCTTTTTCTTCAATTTCATCACACACTATTTTAGAGGACAGACTGACCATGAAAATGTTTTTCTGCAGTTTCCAATTCTTACACGCATTTCCCCCAAATTCTATAGAAATAACCTTCAATTACCTTGAAATGCGGCTAGCTTCCAAGCGTTTTGCACACTATACAGTTTTCCCATTGTTTCTCTCCTTCTTCAATATCTTCTCTAGAGATTTCTCCCAATTCTAGCTCATCTATGTTGACTGTGTTTTAGCTCTTGACATCTTGCTGTGAATCAAATAGCGATGTCCATTTTTGAGCTTCCTCCTCCCCCACCTTGTCACTCCATGAGAGCCTTTTCCCCATTGTTTTCCCCTGTTCAATCAGGCTTTGAATCGGCGTTTGATTAACCAGATCCTTTTAAACCATAATCTGAACTTTTGTCGCTACCTCAACTTGTTTCCCCATACTCACGATTTCCTCCTTTTCCTCATTCAGATCACCAATTTGCTTTTCATCAACTTTTCATTTGTTCACTAACTGGACTGTTATTTTTTTATTTCCCCTCTTGTTCCCCGATCTGCCTATGGCGGCATCTGAAACCCCGATCAAAAGACAAATTGAGTTGAGAAAAAAAACATACTAACAGTTTATATTAGTTGACTTAATTTCATTAGATATAATTTTTTTTAATTATACTTAAAATGAAAAAATTACAATACTATATGAAGGAGAACTGATATTACAATATTATATTAAAATGTAAAAATTACAATCTTTGATCTTCAATCAAACTAAAAGAAATATTATCATGGAGAGCTGACATTTCTCTGGTTGTTAATTCTTGAGCTTCTTGAGTTGGATGAACTTCGACATCATCACGTTCTTCAGGGAGAATGAATGTAGGGTCTATATCAATGAGTCTGTATCCTGGATCACCAACTTTACTCTGCCGAATGTAGTTATGTAGCACAAAATATGAACATATCATTTATATTATTTTTTGAGTCATCTAAATATTTATATGAATATTCAATAAAAATAATCAACAATCTATTATAATATAAGATAATAATATTATTAAAATTATAAAAACCAGTAGAAAGTTTCATACTCCAAAGGTGGAGTATTCTTTATTTTTTATAAAACACTTACCGTTTCACCTTCATATGTTTTAAGAGGTGGAGTATTGTTTATTGTTATGGAACACTTATCTAGTATTAAAGTAACCCGTAAACCTTTGATGTCGAGGAAATATACGCCGCAGAGTTTTTGTTGATGGAATATACGCCACTGCTGATGGAATATGTCACTGCTGATGGAACATAGGAATAAAAGAGTTTTAAACGTTAGGATTAAAAGGTAGAAGGTTAGAAAAATATTTGTTAAAGGTAAAAGCAAACACTAGTATCATTAGCGTTTTGTATTTAGTGGAAACGATACGTGAAAAAACCAAGCAACCAAACATTTTTTCGTATTCTTTAGCTGTTTGAT
This sequence comes from Rubia balearica, assembly GCA_032355405.1. Taxonomy (NCBI): domain Eukaryota; kingdom Viridiplantae; phylum Streptophyta; class Magnoliopsida; order Gentianales; family Rubiaceae; genus Rubia; species Rubia balearica. The sequence goes on along the minus strand of JAULKJ010281478.1, from coordinate 667 downwards.
CGAGCAAAATATCCAACAATCCAAAATCAACCAAAACGCTAATGAAAAACCTAATGTACAACGGAGCCATAAAGTAAAAATTAAACTGTCATCGAAATTCACTTTGAAATGATAATTGTGTTCTCATAATTAAACTCTGCCTTCAAGTCAACTCTATCTAGCAAATTAAGAGACTTAGAACTTTTAAGAATATAGATTCATCAAACTCATATCATTAGGATTTCATTAGTTTTGGATGTGTTCAAGAGTACTTCTTAAACTTTTGTGACGAGTGCCCTGTTCTCTGAAGTTGATCTGATCTGATCTCAACTGAACTGATCTGAAATAAATATAAATATACTGAATTGAATTGAGCTGAAATAAGTATAAATATACTGAATTGAACTGAAATAAGCATAAATATACTGAATTGAAATAAGTATAAATATGCTGAACTGATTTTAATAAAGTTAAATTGAAAATGAAAATCTATTTCTTAAAATTAACTTAAAAACCGAAATTTATATCAGTTTAAAATAGTGTAAAAAGAAAAATATTCATAAAAAAACTATGATAAGCTGAACTGCAATGAACTGAACTGCATTGAGCCAAACTAAATTAAAAATAAGTGTACCGAAAAATAGTAACAATATGACTGAATTAATCTAAATTTCATCATAAGCATTCA
>JAULKJ010281469.1:0-13218 GCA_032355405.1 Rubia balearica | reverse complement strand
GGACACTAATGACTGATAAGACTAGTTTGCAAGTTGATTCACAACGCTGTTTCATGGGCTGAAGGACATGGGATGTCCGGAATTGATTGCATGGATGCAAGTTGGGAAATTGTATTGGACATACCCGCCCTGAGAGTACTTTAACATATTTATAAAGTCGTAAGTATGTCTCAATTACTATAGGAATGTATTCCTCATACCTGAGTAATTTAGTGTTTGCTTTTTTATTGGTTTACCTTGAGGCTGTCAAACGGCGCACCGTAAAAGGAGACTATAAAGGCAGTTCTTGGTTTCCATGAATCGAGTGGAGAAAAATTGAATGTACAAGAGTGGGATTGTCCTCTCATTTACATGATATTGTTGTCTTATTGGCCTCTCGGAGAGTTGGAACTGTAAAATGCATGGTCGTGCTCGGATGGATTAAGGATTAATCATCTGTATTAACAGTTTGACTCAGGAATTCCAGAAATACATTTGAACTCGATAAGGATGACACATTATATTACCTTATGTTCAGATGAAGATATTAAGTGACTAAGGAATATGAATGCACACTTGTCTAAAAGACAAGTGGGAGATTGTTGCAATAGTGTCCTTCAGTCAATGTGCATTTTTCGTGTATAGTTGGAGGAATAATTACGGAAATAATTAATTCAGTTATTTTGAGTGAATGGAATGTTTAGCTGGAAACCGGTTTTGATCAGCTAGCATCAATTATATTGGGCTTGAAGCTTATTATGACTGAACCTATAGGGTCATACACAAGACATGAAATTGGATAAAAGAAATGACTAATTGGGCTAGGAGCCCGGATAGTATTTACATGAGAATTGAGTTTAGAACTCATTAGGTCTAATTGGGCTAGGCCCAGATTGACTTGGATTAGGATTTCTCGGATTAATGACCATTCTGTATAAATAGATATTTTTACAGAAATTTTTAGAATCAGTTTATTAGAACCCTGGCCATTCCAGACAGTAAGAAACCAGAAACCAATCAATTCATTCTTAGAAAGAAAATCTCACCGTAAAGAAAAGAACAAAGACTAGGTCTTTGATTGCTGATCAATGTTCTAAGTTGACGGCTGTGTAGGCGATCCGGTCGTGCTGTGTGGATACGTATAAAGATATCACATCTGGGATTCTCACCTCCATGGTCGATCGAATCTGACGGTAAAGCACACTTCAAAGGTAATCTAAATTCTTAGATAGATTAGAATTAAATGCATGCATGAGATCCATGATTAGATAATTTATTTTCCGCTAAATTAGATTTAATCAATTCCCAATAACATGGTGATTTGATAATGGAAATACATATGGAGCCATGAAAGGTGAATAAAACATTGGTAAAATGTGATCAGGGCATAGCATTCTTGAAATGAAGGTTCGAAAGCATGGGAGAAGATATTTGAACTCATTATTAAATATAATACCAAAGTAACTAGTCAATTTTTATCAATTACGCACTCACAAAATTTTCGTTCAAGAGCTGGGAAAGGATAGTCAACTACTACTTTAATGTGTATGAGGATCGACACAGCTGATTTATCGGAATTGAGTGTCAATCCTTCTTCTAGAGGATCGCTTAAGTGACTGCTGCCAACAAACTTGATGAGCTGACGATATATTAAATATTTTGATGTCGTGCTTGATTTCTTCCTAGAATGAAATTCTCATAGTATATGTGATTACTAAAATGGAAAAGTATCTGCACTTTTGAACCTTATATTTCAAGTAAATGTAACTTGTGTAACACTAACGAACGAAAGGAAAACCTACATTCAATCACTTCACAAATTCTATGCACAAGATGGATTATGTATTGGAAGAACATTTTTCAGATTATTTAGTTATTTCCTTTCGCAACTTATGTAGGAATTGAGTCTTTTGTATTACGCTCAATTTTGTAAAAATAAATTCCATTCTACTATACCCTAGTCCAATAAAAGATTCTTTTAATTTACTTAATTGTACTTTCAATCTTGTCTAATTGTTTCTCAAAAAATTCTCTAGGTATATATTTTATATGCTTTCTTGACATACATTTGGTCCTGAATGAACTTGAATGCTCGCACAATGCACACACCATTTTGTATTATATTGATAATTTAAATACATAAAAAAAGTTATCTATGTGTCTATGTAAAATTTTATTTCACAAAAGTAAATCAATTGAATATAATTTCTTATTAATTCAAGCTAACAATTAATACTTAGCATTTCTTCGAGCTTTTGTGCATTTTTTGTGCTTTAAATTATACACACTATTTCTCTCTATTTTCTGCACAAAGGTCCCACAATGATTCAGTACTTGATAGTCTTCCATATTCAATCACAATCCACGACAAGAATGAATGATTTGGTTGATTTAGTTTGTTACATTTTCCCATTGTTGTTGTGCGCCAATAATATATTTAAGATAATGTGGAATTATTTCCTTGGTGATTGATAAGTACTCTGTAAAGATAATTTTGATAAATATTTCTTTTCATCGATGCATTTGAGAATATCTTTTGAATCTTTGTCCTAGTAAGTGACATGGTGATTTGATAATGAAAGAACATATAGATCCATCAAAGGTGAAGAAAATACTGCTAAAATGTGATCAGACTATAGCATTCTGGAAATAGTAGTTTGAAAACATGGGATAAGATGTTTCAACGCATTGTTAAATATCATACCAATTGAAATGGTAAAGTTTCATCAATTCTTAAATCCAAGAATCTTTGTTTAAAATCTGGGAGAAGATGGTGACCTACTACTTTAGTGTGTACGAGGATCGACACAGATGATGAATCGAAATTGACTGTCAATCCTCCTTCTAGAGGATCGCGTAAGCGTTTGCTGCAAACATACTTGAGGAGCTGATGATAAATTAAATAGTTTGGGGTTGTCCTTGATTTATTCCAAGAATGAAATTTTCGTAGTATATGCGATTACTTAAAAAGATATGTCTCAGTACACTTTTGTAAGTTATATTTCGAGTAAAACTGATCAGTGTATTAAATTAACGAACGAAAGTAAAACATACTTTCAATCACTTCACAAATGCTATGCACAAGATGGATTATGTTTTGGAAGAACATTTTAAAGATTATATAGTTATTTCCTTTCAAAACTTATGTAGAAATTGACAAGTTTGTTGCATTATGCTTGTATTTTTCAAAAAAACCATTCTAATATACCCAGTCTAATTAAGGATTCTTTAAATATACTTAATAGTACTTTCAATTTTGTCGAATGATTTCTTCAAATTCTTCTGTGGCCATATATTTTATATGCTTTCTTGACATACATTTGGCTATAGTTGAATTTGAATGTTTCACACACAATGCACGGACCATCTTTTTTCCTTTTGATATTTGGAATAATGAAAAAAGATTTCTTTGTGCCTATGTGCAATTTTTGTTAGACAAAAGTAAATCAACTAGAGATTTTTTTTTCTTCTTAATTCTATCCTACAATCTCACCTTCGGTCGTTCGTGCAATTTTTTGCTTTAAATTATTCACACTATTTCCCTTATCGCTGCTCAAATGTCCCACAATCATTGTCTAGTCGATAGTCTCACTTCAATATTCAATCACAATCCACGTCAAGAGTGAATGATTTGGTTCATTCAATTAATTCCATTTTCACATTGTTGTTGTGCACCAATAATCTATTAAATCTAATGTGAAACTATTTGTTTTTTTTATAAGGCCTCTGTCAAGATGATTATTTCATCGATGCATTTGAGAAATTTTGCGGAATCCTTTTTCTTGTAAGTAACCTGGTGATTTGAAATGAAAATACATATGGAGCCATCAAAGAAGAATAAAATATTGCTGAAATGTGATCAGGGCAAAGCATTTTGGAAATATAAGTTCGAAAGAATGGGAAAATATGTTTCGACTCATTCTTAAATCTCTTACCAAAGTAACCAGTCAAGTTTTATTAGTTCCGCACTCCAAGAATTTTTGTTCAAGAGCGGGCAGAGGATAGTCAACTACTACTTTAATGTGTATGAGGATCGACACAAATGATGAATCGTAATTGAGTGTCAATCATTCTTCAAGAGGATCGCGTAAGTGACTGGTGCCAACAAACTTGATGAGCTGATGATAAATTAAATATTTTGATGCCGTGCTTGATTTATTATAAGAATGAAATTCTCATAGTATATGTGATAACTAAAATGGAAAAGTCTTAGTACACTTTTGTATCTTATATTTTAAGTAAATGTGACTTGTGTAAGATTAACGAACGAAAGCAAAACTTACTTTCAATCACTTCACAAATGCTATGAACATGATGGCTTATGTATTGAAAGAATACTTTTCAGATTATTTAGTTATTTCCTTTCACAATTTATGTGAAATTGAGTCTATTGCATTACGCTTAATTTTTTAAAAATAAATTCCATTCTACTACGCCCAAGTCCAATTAAGGATTCTTTTAATTTAGTTAATTGTACTTTCGATCTTGTCTAATAGTTTCTCAAAATTTTCTCTTGGTATATGTTTTATATGCTTTCTTGACATACATTTGGCACTGAATGAACTCGAATGCTGCGCGCACAATGCACAAACCATTTTGTTTCATTTTGATATTTTGAATACATAAAAAAAGATTATCTATGTGTCTATGTACAATTTTATTTCACAAAAGTAAATCAATTAGAGATAATTTCTTCTTAATTCAGGCCAATAATTAACACTTAGCACTCCTTCGAGCTTTTGTGCATTTTTTGTTCTTTAAATTATACACACTATATCTCTCCATTTTCTGCACAGAGGTCCCACAATGATTCTTTACTTGATAGTCTTCCATATTCAATCACAATCCAATCCAAGAATGAATGATTTGGTTGATTTAGTTCATTCCATTTTCCCATTATTTTTGTGCGCCAATAATCTATTAAAGATAATGTGGAACTGTTTCATTCGTGTTTGATAAGGCCTCTGTCAAGATGATTGTGATAAATATTTATTTTCATCGATGCATTTAAGAATATCTTTTGAATCCTTGTCCTGGTAAGTAACATGGTGATTTGATAATGAAAGAACATATAGAGCCATCAAAGGTGAAGAAAATACTGCTAAAATGTGATCAGGGCATATCATTATAGAAATAGTAGTTTGAAAACATGGGATAAGATGTTTCAACGTGTTGTTAAATATCATACCAATGGAACTGGTCAAGTTTCATCAATTCCGAAATCTAAGAATCTTTGTTTAAGAGCTGGGAGAAGATAGTGACCTACTACTTTAGTGTGTACGAGGATCGACACAGATAATGAATCGAAATTGAGCGTCAATTCTCCTTGTAGAGGATCGCGTAAGTGATTGCTACCAACATACTTGAGGAGCTGATGATAAACTAAATAGTTTGGGGTTGTGCTTGATTTATTCCTAGAATGAAATTCTCGTAGTTTATGCGATTACTTAAAAGGATAGGTCTCAGTACACTTTTGTAATTTATATTTCGATTAAAACTGATCTGTGTAAAAATTAATGAAAGAAAGAAAAAAGTACTTTCAATCACTTAAAAATTGCTATGCACAGGATAAATTATGTATTGGAATAACATTTTAAAGATATTTAGTCATTTCCTTTCACAACTTATGTAGGAATTGATGAGTTTGTTGCATTATGCGTGTATTTTAAAAAAATACCATTCTATTATACCCAATTCCAATTAAGGATTGTTTAAATATGCTTTATAGTACTTTTAATTTCGTCGAATAATTTCTCCAAATATTTCTGTAGGTATATATTATATATGCTTTCTTGACATACATTTGGCTATAGATGAACCATTTTCAATGCTGCATGCACAATGCACGAACCATTTTTTTTTATATTTTGAATAAAGAAAAAAAGATTATCTATGTGCCTATGTACAATTTTTATTTGACAAAAGTAAATCAACTAGAGATTATTTCTTCTTAATTCAGGCCAACAATTAATACCTAGCCCCCTTCGATCTTTCGTGCATTTTTTGTGCTTTAAATTATACACGGTATTTCTTCCCATCACTGCACAAATGTCCCCCAATCATTCTCTAGTCGATAGTCTTACTTCAATATTCAATCAAAATCCAAGGCATGAATGAATGATTTGGTTCATTAAATTCATTCCATTTCCACATAGTTGTTGTGCAACAATAATTTATTAAAACTAATGTGGAACTATTTTCTTGGTTTTTTATAAGGCCCCTGTCAAAATGATTTTTTTCATCGATGCATTTGAGAAATTCCGTCGAATCCTTGTTCTAGTAAGTAACATGGTGATTTGATAATGAAAGTACATATGGAGCCATCAAAGGTGAATAAAATATTGCTAAAATGTGATCAGGACATAACATTCTTGAAATGGAAGTTCGAAAGCATGGGAGAAGATGTTTCAACTCATTGTTAAATCTCATATCAAAGTAACTGGTCAAGTTTTATCAATTCCGCACTCCAAGAATTTTCGTTCAAGAGTTGGGAGGGGATATTCAACTACTAATTTAATGTGTATGAGGATTGACACAGATGATGAATCAAAATCGAGTGTCAATCCTTCTTCCAGAAGATTGCGTAAGTGACTGCTACCAATAAACTTGATGAGTTGATGATAAATTAAATATTTATATGTTGTACTTGATTTATTCCTAGAATGAAATTCTCATAGTATATGTGATTACTAAAATTGAAAAGTCTCAGTACACTTTTGTACCACATATTTCAAGTAAATGTGACTTGTGTAACATTAACGAAAGAAAAACCTATTTTCAATCACTTCACAAATGCTATGCACAAGAAGGATTATGTATTGGAAGAACATTTTTCAGATTATTTAGTTATTTCCTTTCACAACTTGTGTAGCCATTAAGTATGTTGCATTACGCTTAATTTTTTAAAATAAATTCCATTCTACTATAACCTAGTCCAATTAAGGATTCTTTTAATTTACTTAATTATACTTTCAATATCGTCTAATAGATTCTCAAAAACATTTCTCTATGTATATGTTTCATATGCTTTCTTGACATATATTTGGCCGTGAATGAACTTGAATGCTACACGCACCGTTTTTTTTTGTTTTGATATTTTGAAAAACATAAAAAAAAACCTTTCTATTTGTATGTAAAATTTTATTTCACAAAAGTAAATCAATTGGAGATAATTTCTTCTTAATTCAGTAAATAATTAATACTTAACACTTTTTCGAGCTTTTGTGCATTTTTTGTGCTTTAAATTATACATACTATTCCTACCTATTTTCTACACAAAAGTCCCACCATGATTCTGTACTTTATAGTCTTCCATATTCAATTACAATCTGTGCCAAAAATGAATGATTTGTTGTGGTTTATTTAGTTCATTCCATTTTACCATTGTTGTTGTGCGCCAATAATCTATTAAAGATAATGTGGAACTATTTCCTTGGTGTTTGATACGGCCTCTGTCAAGATGATTGTGATAAATATTTCTTTTCATCGATGCATTTGAGAATATCTTGTAAATCCTTGTCCTAGTAAGTAACATGGTGATTTGATAATGAAAGAACATGTAGAGCCATCAAAGGTGAAGAAAAGACAACTTAAATGGGATCAGGGCTTAGCATTATCGAAATAGTAGTTTGAAAATACGGGATAAGATGTTTCAATGCTTGGTTAAATATTATAACAATGGAACTGGTCAAGTTTCATCAATTATGCACTCCAAGAATATTTGTTTAAGAGTTAGGAGAAGATAGTGAGCTAATACTTTATTGTGTACGAGGATCAACACAGATAATGAATCGAAATTGAGTGTCAATCCTTCTTCGAGGATCGCGTAAGCGACTGGTGTCAACATACTTGAGGGGCTGATGACAAATTAACTAATTTGGGGTTGGGCTTGATTTATTCCTAGAATTAAATTCTCGTAGTACATACGATTACTTAAAAGGATAGGTCGCAGTACACTATTACAACATATATTTTGAGTAAAAATGATTTTTTTTATAACATTAATGAACTAAAGAAAAAAGTACTTTTAATCACTTCACAAATACTATGCACGAGATGTATTGGAAGAACATTTTAAAGATTATTTAGTTATTTCCTTTCAGAAGTCATGTAGGAATTGATGAGTTTATTTCATTATGCTTGTATTTTTTAAAAAAATACAATTGTAATATACCCAAGTCCAATTAAGGATTCTTTAAATATACTTAATAGTACTTTCAATTTCTCCAAATTTTTCATATGCTTTCTTGACATACATTTGGCTATAGATGAATTTGAATGCTGGACGCACAATGCATGGACCATTTTGTTTTCTTTTTATATTTTGAATAAAGAAAAAAGATTATCTATGTGTCTATGTACAATTTTTATTTGACAAAAGTAAATAAGCTAGAGATTATTTCTTCTTAATTCAAGCCTACAATTAATACTTAGCTCCCCTTCAATATTTCGTGCATTTTTTGTGGTTTAAATTATAAGCACTATTTCTCCCTATCGCGCACAAATGCCCACATTCATTCCCTAGTCGATAGTTTTACTTCAATATCAATTTTAATTCACGCCATGAATGAATGATTTGGTTCATTCAATTCTTTTCATTTTCACATTGTTGAGCACCAATAAAATATTAAAACTAATGTGGAACTATTTGCTTTTTTTTATAAGGCCCCTGTCAAGATGATTGTTTCATCGACTCATTTGAGAAATTCTATCGAATTCTTCTTTAGTAAGAACATGGTGATTTGATAATGAAAGTACATATGGAGCCATCAAAGGTGAATAAAATATTTCTAAAATGTGATCATGGCATAGCATTATAGAAATGGAAGTTTGAAAGCATGGGAGAAAATGTTTCAACTCATTGTTAAATCTCAAAGCAGAGGAACTAGCCAAGTTCTAAAGATTCCGCACTCCAAGAATTTTTGTTCAAGAGTTGGGAGGGGATATTCAACTACTACTTTAATGTGTATGAGGATTGACACAGATGATGAATCAAAATCAAGTGTCAATCCTTCTTTCAGAGGATCGCGTAAGTGACTGCTGCCAATAAACTTGATGAGTTGATGATAAATTAAATATTTTGATGTTGTGCTTGATTTATTCCTAGAATGAAATTCTCATAGTATATGTGATTACTAAAATTGAAAAGTCTCAGTACACTTTCGTACCTCATATTTTAAGTAAATGTGACTTGTGTAACATTAACTAATGAAAGGAAAACCTAATTTCAATCACTTCAGCAATGCTATGCACAAGATGGATTATGTATTGGAAGAACATTTTTCAGATTATTTAGTTATTCTCTTTCACAACTTATGTAGGAATTGAGTCTGTTGCATTAAGCTCAATTTTTTAAAATAAATTCCATTCTACTATGCCCTAGTCCAATTAAGGATATTTTTAATTTAGTTAATTGTACTTTCAATCTCGTCTAATGATTTCTCAAAATATGCTTTGTTGACATACATTTGTCCATAAACGAACTTGAATTCTGCACGCACAATGGACGCACCATTTTGTTTTATTTTGAATACATAAAAAATATTATCTATCCGTGTATGTACAATTTTTTTCACAAAAGTAAATCAATTGGAGGTAATTTCTTCTTAATCCAGGCCAACATTAATACTTAGCAATCCTTCGAGCTTTTGTGCTTTTTTGTGTCTTAAATTATACACATTATTTCTCACTATTTTCTGCACAAAGGTCCCACAATGGTTTTGTACTTGATAGTCATCCATATTCAATCACAATACATACCAAGAATGAATGATTTGGTTGATTTAGTTCATTTCATTTTCCCATTGTTGTTGTGCGTCAATAATCTACTAAAGATAATGTGGAATTTTTTCCTTGTTGTTTGATAAGGCCTCTGTCAAGATGATTGTGATAAATATTTCTTTTCATCAATGCATTTTAGAATATCGTTTGAATCCTTTTTCTAGTAAGTAACATGGTGATTTGATAATGAAATAACACAAAGAGCCATCATAGGTGAAGAAAATACAGTTAAAAAGTGATTAGGGCATATCATTCTGGAAATAGTAGTTTTAAAACATGGGTTAAGATGTTTCAACGCATTGTTAAATATCATACCAATGGAACTGGTCAAGTTTCATCAATTCTGAACTCCAACAATATTTGTTTTAGAGCTGGGAGAAGATAGTGAGCTACTACTTTAGTGTGTACGAGGATCGACACAGATGATGAATTGAAATTGAGTGTCAATCCTCATTCCAGAGGATCGCGAAAGCGACAGCTATCAATGTACTTGAGGAGCTGATAATAAATTAAATAGTTTGGGGCAGTGCTTGATTTATTCCTAGAATGAAATTCTTGTAGTATATGCGATTACTTAAAAGGATAGGTCTCAGTACACTTTTGTAACTTATATTTCGAGTAAAACTGATTTGTGTATAACATTAACGAACGAAAGGAAAATGTATTTTCAACCACTTCACAAATGATATGCATGAGATGGATTATGTCTTGGAAGAACATTTTAAAGATTATATAATTATTTCCTTTCGGAATTGATGAGTTTGTTGCATTGTATTTAAAAAACAAAACATTTCAATATACCCAAGTCCAGTTAAGGATTTTTTTAAATATACTTAATAGTACTTTCAATCTCGTCGAATAATTTCTCCAAACTTTTCTGCACATATATATATTGTATATGCTTTCTTGACATACATTTGGCTCTAGATGAATTTGAATGTTGTGCCACAATGCACAAACCATTTTTTTCTTTCGATATTTTGAATAAATAAAAAATATTATCTATATGCCTATGTACAATTTTTATTTGACAAAAGTAAATCAACTAGAGATTATTTCTTCTTAATTCAGGCCTACAATTAATATTTAGCTCCCCTTCGATCTTTCGTGTACTTTTTGTTCTTTAATTATAACACTATTTCTCCCCACCGCTGCACAAATGTCTCACAATCATTCTCTGGTCAATAGTCTTACTTAAATATTCAATCACAATCCACGCCATGAATGAAAGATTTCGGTCATTCAATTCAATCCATTTTCACATTGTTGTTGTGTACCAAAAATCTATCAAAACTAATGAGGAACTATTTGCTTGATTTTTATAAGGCTCCTGTCAAAAAGAATATTTCATTGATGCATTTGAGAAATTCTGTCAAATCCTTGTTCTAGTAAGTAACATGGTGATTTGATAATGAAAGTAAATACAGAGCCATCAAAGATGAATAAAATATTGCTATAATGTGATCCGGGCTTAACTTTCTAGAAATGTAACTTCGAAAGCATGGGAGTGGATATTTCAACTCACTTTTAAATCTCATACCAAAGTAACTTGTCAAGTTTTATCAATTCTGTACTCCAAGAATTTTGTCCAAGAGCTGGGAGAGGATAGTCAAATAATACTTTAATGTGTATTAGGATCGATACAGATGATGAATCGGAATTGACTGTCAATTCTTCTTCCAGAGGATCGCGTAAGTGACTGCTACATAAAAAATTGATGAGCTGATGATAAATTAAATGTTTTGATGTCGTGCTTGATTTATTCCTTGAATGAAATTCTCATAGTATATGTGATTAGTAAAATGGAAAAGTCTCAGTACACTTTTGTACCTGATATTTCAAGTAAATGTGACATGTGTAACATTAACGAACGAAAGAAAACCTATTTCAATCACTTCACAAATGCTATGCACAAGATGGATTATGTCTTGGGAGAAAATTTGTAAGATTATTTAGTTATTTCCTTTCACAACTTAGGTAGGAATAGCGTCTGTTGCATTAAGATTAATTTTTTAAAAATAAATTCCATTCTACTATACCCTAGTCCAATTAAGGATTGTTTTAATTTACTTAATTGTACTTTCAATATCATCTAATAGTTTCTCAAAAATATATTTTATATGCTTTCTTGACATACATTTGGCCCTAAATGAACTTGAATGTTGCACACACCATTTTGTATTATTTTCATATTTTGAATACATAGAAAAGATTATCTATGTGTCTATGTACAATTTTATTTCACAAAAGTAAATCAGTTGGGGAAATGTTTTTCTTAATTCATGCCAACAACTAATACTTAGCTCTCCTTCGATATTTTGTGCATTTTGTGTGCTTTAAATTGTACACGCTATTTCTATCTATTTCTGCACAAATGTCGCACAATGATTCTGTACTTGATAGTCTTCCATATTCAATCACAATCCACGCAAAGAATGAATTATTTGGTTGATTCAGTTCATTTCATTTTCCAATTGTTGTTGTGCGCCAACAATCTATTAAAGGTAATGTTGAATTATGTCCTTGGTGTTTAATATGGCCTCTGTCAAGATGATTGGTGAGCTACAAATCGCCGGGGCCATACCGGAATCCGTAACACAAAGCCCCTGGAGCCTTTCGGGGGGGAAGGGTTTTTGACAATCAAATCAGAAAGTATATTTGTAATTAAGAATGAATAGTTGAGTATACAGTGTTACCTTTTACTTTATATAGATGGACATGTTGGGCAACTACTTTGTTTGCTTGTGCTACAAGTACTAGAGATCTTGCTTGGGATGGAAAAATGGTTATTACCCCAGGGATATTATTTAAAGGGTAATATAAAGACCCCTAGTCTGGTTAGGTAGGCACTTGGGCATAGAAAGAATTACACTTTGGCTAGTCAGTTTGAATAGATTTATTTGTTGAGGGTTCGATCTTCAATTTTCTATTTTGAATTGACCCCAAGGGTCACAAGTCTTCCTTTGAATCTGTTTATTTACACGGGACCTAAGGGCCTTGAGAGCAAAGAACAGAGAGGCCTCGTCCTCATATTTACTAGGGTGATTCAGCAAGAAAAGTGAAAAGGATGCGAGTGGCGTGATGCTCACTCACACCTCTGAGCGTGGATTCCACGCACTCCACTTTTCTAATTAATTACTGGAATCTTTTACCCACACGGGCTATTAACCCATGTTCTTACTTAATTTTTGGCGGCCCGATGCAATCATTACTTTTCCTTTGCTTCTATATAAACCGCCTCTTAGGGTCTTTAATCCCTTTTTTACCTAAATTTTCTCTTAGTTTCTTCTTCTTTTTTCCTCCAGAGCTCCCGCTGTTTTCAGAAATCACTACCTTCCAGATAACTCAAGCCAATTCATTCCGTCCACTTCAACTAGTAATTCCCATTTCCCCTTCGTTTAGCCTTCTTCTTTTTTCACTTTCCAATATAGCAAACAACTTCGGGGGGGGGGGGAGGAG
>JAULKJ010281459.1:0-13220 GCA_032355405.1 Rubia balearica | reverse complement strand
AGAGTCCGATCTCTAAGGGGATTAGAACTCCTTTCCTTGTTTGATAAGTATAGTAATTCGAGTACATTTGGTAACTCAAGATAGCTTCCTTGTAGGAATCAATAATATCCTTAATTAAGAATGGATCACGCGTTCCTTTATGGGCCTCGAGTTAGACTTTAGACAATACCTTAGGCTCGAAGCTCGCGGGCCTCGAAGAGTTGTGGCCCAGGTATCATCAATTACCCTTCTGTGCCTCGATGGAAACAAACTACCACTCTAATTCAGCAACCTCCCAGAAGCTATTGATGATAACCCGGACCTTCTTGAAGGTGATGCTGAGGGTCTTCTATTTTGGGGGGTTTCTGACCTTTAAGCAGCCAGTGTTCAGGGAGATTTTGCTCCAGCCGGAGTAGTGACTCGCTGGAGGTGGTAACGCACAGGGATTGAATAAGTTTTTTGGGGGTTGAAGAAGGATAATAAAATAAAGGCCATGAGGGAATTTCTGTATTTTCTCTTTTTTTCCTTATTCAGTCTTGGGGTAAAATGGTTAATGGTATTTTAATACTAATTAATATTTTTTACCTAGTATTAATTTAGAAATCATAAAGATTACGAATAATATATGGAGTAATGCAAGTGTCGTGGAATGCAAGAAAGATATTAAAAAATACTTGAAAATTATAGTTTTTTAGGTAGAAGTGAAACTTTACTCTTAAATTGTTTGCTAGATGCAACTTTACCTTTTTTTTAAAAAAATTGTGTTAAAATATTCCTTTCACTATTATCGTGAAAATATCATGTAATGTATGAAAGAATAAGATTAAAAAAGACATATAGAGTTTGTTTTTTTATCATTTTATCAATTAATTTTGTGTGCAATAAATGTCCTGAGTAATTTTATTTTTATAGTTTTATTCGTTAATTTTACGTGCAATAAATGTACAAAGTACTAATACTTTTATAGTTTTATCCTATAACTTTACATGCAATAAGTGTATAAGTAGTCTAATAGTTTATTGGTTGGGGTTGAAGAAAGTCCACTGCAAAACGATACCAATGTCACCTCTAAGATCCATAATTATGAATGAAAATATGTTTGAAAGATCTACAAATACATACATATTATTGTGCTATCTAATAGACATGTAAGAAAATAATTCAGGTTGTTTTCTTGAAGAACAACCGATAAAAAAGAGTCTTATTTAGTGGAATGGAATAACAAAGAAGGTTATTTAACCAGTTAATATATCGGTCTCTCTTATAGGAACCTTAACCCAAATACAGCAAAACCTAACATCCAAATCCAAATGCATCATTTACTTTTAAAAGATTAGAAGATCGAGGTGAGATCTTGTTCTTACAGTCAACAGAGAAATCAAGGTTGTGCTCATGCAAGGCAAAGATCTTGCACAGATCAAAATATCCGCAAATTTAAAGAAGATTAAAATTCAACACTATGTGCAATGTTTTTCATTTTGACAAAAAATGGTTCTACCTTGTTTAAGGGTACGCTAAGAACCCACCAAGAACATATCAACATAAAGGGTATATCCCTAAAATAATGATTGTATGTGTTGTAGTAATGCCAATCATGGCAGATAATAGAGATGTTATATTCGATTGAAAGTGAGGCATTTTCCCTCTCATTGACATAGTTCCAACTGAAAGAAGAGCAAAAATAGGCCAAAAGGAACCTGGAAACAAAGGCAAAATAATGTACTCCGGAGTGCCTGATACGATCTAAAAATGCCATTTATTATATTTTTCTTAGTTTACTATTTTTAGGAGTTTAACACTATACTCTTTTTCACATTGGATTTTTTTAATGAGGTAGTGTGCTCATATTTAGAATTATTTTTGAAATATTTTACTTTAGGAGTTTTTATTTGATTAGAATTTGATTTACTAAAATTAGATAGGGTAATATTCTTCAAGGTTACTTGAAGAAGAATTCAAGAAGATTACCATTTATTTTAGGAGTTCTAGTTAGATATGGTATTACCTTTTTAAAGTTTTCATAATTTGATTCAGTTTCCAATTGTAATTAGGGTTTTGGTTAAGATATATCCCTATAAATAGAGGGGTATGGCCGAGCCATTACACAATTTTAAACATTATTATCAATCCAAAATTCAGATTTTCCAATTTATTACTTTCGGCATTAATCTTCATTGTTGCTTAATCCTATGGGTTAATTAAGTATCACTACCCTTTGTAAACTAATCCTCCGATCTATTTAGTGAACAAAGAACTCTTTATTTGTGAGTAAATCCTGCGGGCTAGTTAAAGAGCAAAATATTGAATTGTGAACCAATCCTGCGGGCTAGTTGGCTTTACAATTCTTGACCTGTTCAAGATCCCGATGGCTAGTTTTGATCTGTTTGTGTAGTTATACTAGGGTTTGCAAATCCGTCATTTAGTCAAAGATCTAAAATTCTGCAATCTAGAAATCAAGGTTTACAACAAGCGTAAGCATGCAGGAAAGTAGAAGAATTACTCGATGAAATAAACAAGGCATATAGGGAATTGAAGCTTGTGACACTTAACACGATTTGGATATTGTTACAAGTTGCATGCATTGAAGTTATGAGGTTTAAAAGCTTGGACAACCTCCCGCTTCACCACAACCATTAAGATGTCTTAGCAATAATAGACATGTGGTGTCCAAAATCAGGCACCTAATCTTCTTTACTTATATGTATCTCAATCCATTTCAACCAATGGTAAGCATGATACTATTGGCTCTCACCTCCTCAATCCCCTCTCAAGAGTTTCCATTTGTCTTGAGAAGCATGCAAAAATTTCCTTCCACTTCAATAAATTACATCAAGGGTACAAACCATCGATTAAAATAAATGGTGTATGACTTACCAGCTTCCCAAGACAAGGCACTGATACCTGAATCCCTAGCTCTCTTAGCACCTCAACCTCTAGCTGACATACATATAATAATCTTCACCTGAATTTGTTGGTACTCCCACCCACATTGAGTAGCTCAAGTTTAAGCTGCTTATTTTTTTTTAGCATTTGAGATGCAATGGATGGTCAACAGGCACAACCCTAGCTAGCTCTTTGATCAAACACCCAAAAGGAAATTCCTTCTTTCCAGTGCCGACGATTTTATCCATGTAGGAGAAGATTTTCAAGCTGGAATTGAACGGTTTATTTTTCATGATGTAATATAAGATCATAAGGCTCCTAATTGTGGAATTAAATACCCCCACCCACCCATGTAAGGACATTCGGCAGCCTACTCAAAAATGAACAGTTGCTCCACACTCAACATCGATAAGTCGAAATTGTCTTCTTACTTAGCCTTGTCACCTTGTAAACTAAAACACTTACTCCCCATTTTCTACGGGACATAGGAGTTGGAGTCCAACTTTGATGGCTAAGGTTGCTAATGGAAAATCTCATATGCCCACTAGGGATAATGAAGTGTAAATCACTAGGATCCAGTGACACCCGTACACGATTATCACTTTGATGGCTCCGTTACCTTTAGTTACAATATCATTGCCACGATTATTTCCCAAATTTGAATAAATTTGAATTACTTTATCAATTTGCGTTGGACCATCCATTGTTCTTAGGTAATGTAAATGATGGGCTGAGAAAATAATCTAATATGTAATCAAAATTTAAATCTACAAGAGAATTAGGGCTCAACACCTTGGTTGCGGTGCATATATGGTGTATCCATGGAGCATAACGACCTTTTTTCTTCTTAAAGAATTGATGACTCATCGTGGGCTCCAGAGAACACTCCTTGCATCATCTGTCTTCTTTTATACATCATATAGATCCAATTCCTGAATTGATTCATCATCCTCAGGTTCCTTCAATGGCAAATTCAATGTTGTAGCTTGATCGCTAAATCAAGATGGTGATGAATTCTTCAACCTTTTCCCCCCATATCTCTAACCATCATCAGTGAATAGAAATTGGGGAAGATGTAATGCTTATATTTCAAAAAAAAGTTGGATCTATGATCAACGATAGTTTGGTTTTGAGGTTGGACACAAAGGACTGCATAAGGATATATTTATTAATCAATCAATTCAAGAATTTCCTTCTTCTTTGGATTGATTAATTACTAAATCTAAGATTCTTCTCCCTCCTATTTCCTTATTTAAAATCACTTATTTTATTTTATTGCGAACTAAGGATGCAATTAAAAAAAGTCCTCTCACTCTCATGAGTGGTTTAATTTTCTTTTAAAAAAGGTTCGAACAAACAAGCACTGGGGTTAGGAGTTTTAGAAAATTTGTTTTTTTCATTAAAAAAATATCTAAAATACACACCATTCCACATTGTAAACTAACTATATTTTCAAGTATCCACATTGTAAACCATTATTCTTGCTCAAGCACCAATCATAAAGGCTAATCATATGCGCTTCGTCCTGCACCAATCTTGTAAGAAGCATATGCATCAAGACATGCATACTCAATTTTTTTTCTCCAAAATATTCCTAATCCCAGGACGAAATGATGAATCTGGAAAATCAAACACTTGCTTTCCAAACAAAGTTGATAGAGTCTAACCTATAATGTTAAATATTCTTGTTAACAAAACATGCGTGGGGACAAATTACACGTTCTATGACTATGATTTTACTGTTTAGAATATTTAGTACACTCATTATTGAATTAATAAACTTTATTTACTATTGAAATTATTTGCACAATTTTTTATGTGTTATTAATAACTGGAGTTGTTCCGGTATTGTGTACGAGTTGCTGTGCAGGTATTGTGCCTAAGCAAACCAGAATTGGAACAAATTGTTACATAAATATGTTATACTGTTTTAAAAAAATTCGAAAGTGCGAGTCATTCCAATTTTTTGAATAAATATGGATTATTATTTGTTATTGTTATTAATATGTGTCAAGAGGCCCTAGAAAATATCTAGGTACTAGGGTTGTTTATGAACAATGCTCATATCAATGTGCTAATAGAAATATTTTAATATATATATATATATATTTCTATAGAAATAAAATAAAATATGAGTATTTGTTTTAATGTGGTTCTTGCAGTGCCTTGCACAATAGTATTTATCCATTCAATGAATCTCTAATCCAAGCACTCTATATGAAGACGAGAATGAATATATAAGGTGTTTGAGATGGAGTTGTTTTTGAGAACCCCGACTTCCCTTTTTATTTTGCTCGTGGATAATCTCTTCTTTATATGCTAGTTTCTGCGTTTGATATTATTCAGATTGGTAATGATCCTTTCCTTCTTCAGCAATTTATAGCTCATGCTCATCCTGAGTTCACTATTACTACTTTGGGCATGCTTGTATACTTTCTCGATCTTGAAGGGGTTCCTGCGGCGAATTAGATCTTGAATCAAAACAGATATGCTTATGACATTCTTACTAGTGCGTGTATGTCTTACGTTTCAACTATTTTCACTCATTTTGTTATGCACTCTTAGCGTCTTAGTTCTACCGATACTATTGCTCTTTTACGGAACATTAGAATGCATCATTCTTTACTTGGCACTCTTCAATATTTGTGTATCACTCATCCCAATCTATGCTATGAATATTGTTGATCTTTTAAATGTCGTTACTGAGATTTGCATTATGTTTGTGGTACTCTCCAATTTGATTTTACACTTCGTTCTCTTCTTAATTTTTTTTCTGTTCCAAATTATGCTTATGCTGATTGGGCTAGTTTCTTAGAGACTTACGTTATATATATGGTTACAAGGATTTGTGAATTTTGCCCTTTTTTCCAGAAATCCAAACATTTGTTGCACATGAAGAATTTAGTCTGAAATGTCTCTTCCATTTAAAAAGGTTGTTCCTTACTATTTAGTTTAGGCATTAGCTTTTAATTCTTTACTATTAACTTTAAAAAAATTCTTTGAGAAAAATGTTAAAATTATCCTAACTTTAGGTTGAAAGTTATGTATAACTCTACAATATGAGAAAGTGTCCAAATAACACTAATTTTATGATGATTATTCCAATCTAACCATGGGAGGCATTGACTTCAATTGTCAATGGGAAGTTTGGCCATAATTTAATGAAATAACAATTTAGCCCTTGGATAGAGAAAGGAAAAAATTTAAATACATTGATGCCCTTCATTCTTCTAAATTCTCCCTTATTCTGCTCCCCTCTTCTTCTTCTCAGTTTCAATTTGAACAAAAAAGTTCAGTCATTCCTGCTTGGGCTCTACCGGCCAAATTTGTAATCTTCGATTCCCAACCCACCTGCGATGGAAACCTATGATTCAAACCTAAGGAAAAATCCTATATCATGGTGATGAATATTAAGATGTAATTGCAAGTTAATTCAACACCATTTTGGTGATTTGGTAAAAAAATGTTTCAGAAAAATAGCCTGGAACTGGTTGTTTATGGGTCTGGGTGGGTCTTGGCTTGGCTTGGCGGGGCGGGTCTCGGCATGAGGGAGGGCTTGGTGGGAAGGGCGGTGGAGTCCTGCAACAGAGAATCTGAGTAGTAAATTGATACCCGTTCCGATAATCTTCATGTGGAAGCAATGCAGAAAACTGAAACTGTTGCCGTTTCTTTCATCACCATTTTCTGAGTGAAAAAAAGTGAGTTCTTGAAACTCTGCTTAATAGGAGAAATGTTTTTTTAAAAAGATATATACTATTAGTGTATATTGAAGATGCATCCTCCAAAACTGAATATGGGCCAAGCTGCTTAAAATTGAAAAAAAGAACTGGGAATTGGTTATTGTTGGGTCTGGGTGTGGCGGGTCTGGGTGGAAGAGGGGGTGGAACAGCGAGGGCGGGCGGTGGCTGAGTAACAGGAATAATTTTTAAATAGGGTTAAAATAGGGGCAAATTCAGCTTACGGAGTAAGGGTATTTTTATCATTTCGGGTCATTCAACAATCAAATTGATGAGTCAATGCCAGAATTAGGTCAAATATTATATTCTATACCCAAATAGGCAATTTATTCAATGATGAACAGTTATCCAGTTTTCTTTATTGAGTTGTTAGGTTTGAACTTTGCACAAAACGTTATTGAGAAAGAAAATAAAGTACACTATTACTTTCTTGTTTTTTTAATGGTGGTACTTTTCAAACTAGGAAGCTACAAGATTAGTTTTCAAAGAAAGAAAGTAATATTTGTATGATAATTTTATTTATTTATACAATATACTTTATATTTTATAGTTTAATCTATTCATTTTATGTGCTATTTAAACACGTGCAATAATTGTACTGAATAATTATATTTCATAGTTTTATTATTTAATTTTACGTACAATAAATGTACTATTTAGCCTAATAACTTATTGATTGGGGTTTGAAGAAGGTCCACACAAAATTATACCAATGCCAACTCTAAAATCCATTTTTATGTGTGAACATAGGTTTGAAAGACCTACATATAGATATGTATTGTGCTACCTAATATACATGTAAGATAGAAATTCAAGTTGTTTTCAGGCGAAACAAATGATGAAGGAGAGTCTTATTTAGTGGAATGGAGTGACAAACAAGGTTAGCTGAGCGGACAATATATTGGTTTCTGTTAATTAAACCTCAGAACCAAATGCAGGAAAACCTAATATACAGGTATGAACAGTGACCCATTCAGATTTAACAAAATAGATTAACATGAGAGTTAACCCAATTCATGGATGTATGGGCAATATGTAGTGTAATGCTTCACCTCCATGTCAGAATTCTTGATTTAATAAGCCCTTTTGAGTACAAATGGAAAATATTCTTCCACTACAACTTATCGGCGTTCCTTTCTGAAGTTGGGCTCGAAGAAGTGTTTCTCTGGGTGTAGAAGTAATTATCCTTCAGCGCCTTGATGGAAACAAAATGCCTTTCTAATTCAGCCACCTACCAGAAGCTATCGATAATTACCTGGTCCGTCTCGATGGTGATGCTAAGGTTCTTCTATATTGGGGTTTTGCTTACCTTGAAGCGGTCAGTGTTCGAGGAAATTTTGGTTTGGCCGGAGCAGTGACTCGCTGGAGGTGGTAACATGCGAGGGGTTGAACGAGTTGAAGAAGCAGAGCGGGGGTTGAAGAAGAAGAATAAAGTAATGGCCATGAGGGCAATTCTGTATTTTTTATTTTTTCAATCCCGGGGCAAAATGGCCATTTTAATACTAATTAATGTATTTACTCAGTATTAATTTAGAAATAAAAAATATTTCAAATAATATATTAAGTAGTGCAAGTGTCGTGCAATGCACGAAAGATATTAAACAACTACATGTACAATATAGTCTTTTTAGGTACAAGTGTTACTTTACTCTCAATTGTTTGCAAGATGCAACTTTAACTTTTAAAATAATTTTGTGTTAAAATATATACTTTCACTATTAGTGTGCAATGATCGTGTAATGTATGAAAGAATAATATTTAAAAACATATATAGTTTATAGTTTTCAATTAATTTTGTGTGCAATAAATGTATGGACGAATTATATTTTTATAGTTTTATTCGTTAATTTTACATTCAATAAATGTACAAAGTACTAATATTTTAATAGTTTTATCCTATAATTTTATGTGCAATAAATGTATAAGTAGTCTAATAACGTATTGATTGGGGTTGAAGAAGGTCCACAAAAAAAATACCAATGTCACCTATAAGATCCATAATTATGAATGAAAGTAGGTTTGAAAGATCTATAGATACATACATATTATTGTGCTCTCTAATGTACATATATGATAATAATTCAGATTTTTTTTCATGTGGAATAACTAACAAAGGAGAGTCTTAATTAGTGTAATGGAATGGTGTAAAAGGTTATTTAACGATTAAATATATTGGTCTCTCTTATGTGAACCTTGACCCAACTATAGAAAAACCTAACATCACCATCCAAATGCATCATTTACTCCAAAAAGAATTAGAAGATCGAGGTGAGATCTTGTTCTTACAGTCAACAGAGAAATCAAGGTTGTGCTCGTGCAAGTCATAGATCTTGCATAGATCAATTTCAAAAAATTTAAAGAAGATTAAAATTAAAGTCTATATACAATGTTTTTCATTTTGAAGAAA
Organism: Rubia balearica; assembly: GCA_032355405.1. Taxonomy (NCBI): domain Eukaryota; kingdom Viridiplantae; phylum Streptophyta; class Magnoliopsida; order Gentianales; family Rubiaceae; genus Rubia; species Rubia balearica. The sequence goes on along the minus strand of JAULKJ010281459.1, from coordinate 4,214 downwards.
AATGGTTCTACCTTTTGTAAGAGTACGCTAACTACATTCTACTATCGAAAGAAGAAAACCAGCTAAAACATGTCAACATAAAGGGTATATCCCTAAAATAATGATTGTATGTTTTATAGCTATGTCAATCATAGCACATAATAGAGATTCTATATTTGATGGAAAGTTTTGCATTTTTCCTCTCATTGACATAGTTCAAGCTCAAAGAAAGAACAAAAATAAGCCAAAATGAACAATGGAAACAAATGAAAAATAAGGTAGGCCGCAAAGAAATAAAGGAGTGCCTTATCAATCGAGTCATTCCAGAAATGAAAGAGACGTGGACAAATAATGCATCAATAACTATCTATCTGCAACAAGATAATGCAAAACTCACATACTACGTGGTGATCGAGTGTTTGAGTGTGCTGCAAACTCATATGGATTTCAAGTTTTATTAGACTTTTAGCCTTCTAATTCACCCGACCTCAACATTTTAGATGTGGGCTTTTTCCATTATATCCAAGGTTTACAGCAAGAGAAAGGATGCATGAAAGTGGAAGAATGAGTAAACAGAGTAGACAAGACATATGAGAAATTGAAGCCACTGACACCAAACAAGATTTGGATATACAAGTTGTATGCATTGAAGTGGTGAGGTTTAAAATCTCTAACAACTTCCCGCTCCCCCACACCCGTCAAGATGTCTTAGCTACAATAGACATGTGGTTTCCAAAATCAGGCACCTCATCGATTTTCAATTATCTGTATCTCAATACACTTATCCCGATGGTAAGCATCCTATTATTGGCCCTAAGTTCCTCAACCCCCGTCAAAGGTTTTCATTTGACTGGAGAAGCATTAAAAAATTTCCTTCCACTTCAATAAATTATATTAAGGGTACAAACTATAAATTAAAATAAATGGTTATGACTAACTGGCTTCCCATGAAAATGTACCGGTCCCCGAATCCCTGGCCCTCTTAGCTCCTCTACTTTTAGCCGCCGCCTACATAACCATCTTCACCCTGAGATTGCTGGTACCCTTATCCACTTCAAGTAGCTTAAAGTTAAGCCATTTCTGGTCTTAGTATTTGAGGAACAGTGGGAGGTCAACAGGCAAAACCCATGCTCTTTGAACAAACACCCAAAGGGAAATTCCTTCTTGGCAGTGCTGACGACTTTTTCCATTTAGGAGAATATTTTCAAGCTAGGATTGAACGGTTTCTTTTGATGGTGTAAGACAAGGTCATAAAGCTCCCAATTGTGGGCTCAAAAACACCCCTCCCCCCGGAAGGACATTCATGGTCACCCACTAAAAATTTAACAATTGATCCACGCTCAACATCGACAAGTCTTAATTGTCTACTTACCCAGCCTTGTCACCATGTAAACTAAATACGTGACATGGTAGTTGGATTCCTACTTAGATGGGAAAGGTAGTTGATGGAAAATCTCATAGGCCCTCCCCTAGATAGCAAAGTGTAAAAAAAGTAGGATCATTCCACTGACACCCTAACACAACATTTATTCTGAATTTACTAACTATCACCGTAGCTCCATTAAATTTGGTTACTCTATCATTGCCATGATCATTTTCCAAATTTGTATAAATTTGAATTACTTTATTGATTTTCGTTGGACACTCAACTACTGGAAAACCGGTAAATAGGCACCAGTACTTGAGCCCTAAGGGGAATAAACTGGTGCTAAAATGATTATAGGCACCAGTTTGATGTAAAAAATATGGAAATTGGTGCCTATTCTCATTTTTAGCACCGAAAAAATAGAGTGGTGCCCAAAATTAGTGCTTTAGCAATGGTAGAAAACATAAAAGTGAAGAAACCGATGCCCATAGTGAAAAAGGTTCTCTAATATTTTTTTTTCTAGCACCAATAGTGATAATATCATTATACTACAGGTGCTAAAATAGGTATCTAACACTAGTAATAGTGTTTTGGAGCATAAAAAAGGGTGGAAAAACCCTAGCGTTGGTGTAATTAAAGTGTGTCGGTATCTATGTAAAATTAAAGCACCGGGACAAACTGTATTGGTGACAAAAAAATGGATCACTTTTTTAAAAATAGGGATGGTATATTTATAATTTCTAACACCGATAAAAATAAAAAGACTATACCAGTGCTATTACCGGTTCCTATGACCGGAATAGTGGATTTGGAAGTAAAAATTATGGAGTAAAAATATCTAGCACCAGTATATAAGCATAATAACGGTGCTTTAAGATCATTTAATGTTCACCTATCACTATTCTTTGGCAGGTAAAAAGTTGGTTTTGGGAGAGAAGGTTCATTAATGGTTTTTTTAGGGTTTTAGCATTGAATACTCAAATGTAGACCGACAAAGGTTAGACTTTAAATTGTTGGCATGTTATTGATGATGGAATATGTAACAAATGGTTTCTATGCATATATTCTGTGTGTTTGATAATGTTAATGATATTTGCATTGATGGGAAAAAAAGTGATTGTTTGCTAGATTTCTTGATGTCATAACTTAATACCTTGTTAAGGAATGTGAAAATGTTGGGTTAGTTTTGAATGTAGAGATGTGAGCTGTACCTAAGGTTTTCCGAACTGATTTTCAATGTTTAGAATATTGTGTAGCCATGGTCAAAGTGTGAAACTATAATTTCCGTACATTCACTAATTTGTAGAGATGGAACGTACAATTGAAAGGCGTAAGCATGTGCATTGCAACATTAGTTGGTTGAGTAAAGAATATGATGTTTTCATGGAGGAGTTTTTAGAGCACGCATTTTGTCGTGAGAAGGGACTCTTATGTCCTTGTCGTGGTTGCAAGAATCATAACTGTAGTGGTGATAGAGGCATCATGAATATCCACTTGGTTAGAAGATGGTCTAAAAATGGTTTTTTATGGACATTTCATGGTGAGAAGACACCACTGGAGAGGGTTTTAGGTAGTGGAGGATTGTTTCGGAAATATAAATTTAGATGACACATGTAAGAAGGTTGTTGATGAATTTAGAGGGAGGCCCAAGTTTTTGTCAAATTTCTTAGGTGAGAAGGATTGGCCGTTGTATCCCGGTTGCAATAAGAAAGATATGGTGATGTCATGTTTGATGGAATTTTTTACTATGAAGGGTTTTGGTTCATGGATGATAGCTTATCTCCGGTAACGAGTTACTGGACAACCTCTACGAAGCAAAGAGAATTCTTTGTCCGATTAGAATGGACTATGAATAAATACATGCTTGTTCCAATGAGTGTATTTTGTATAGGGGTGACTGGCAGAAGAAGGAGGCTTGCCCAATATTCCATGTGCCATGCTAAAAGAAAAGGATAAATACGGTTGTTGATGGAGATGCTATCGTAAATTTAAGGAAATGGGTTCCTGCGAAATGCATTTGGTATCTTCCAATTATTCCAAGGTTGAAGAGGTTGTTCAAGAATGAAAATGGTGCAAATAACATGATTTTGTACATGGGAAGGAGTTTTCTTGAAGATGATGAGATTCTTCATCCAGCTGATGCTAATCAGTGGAAGTGATTTAATAATAGGTATCTAAAATTCGCAAGTGAGCCAAGGATCTTGAAGATGGCTTTTTGTACTAATGGAATCAAGCCGTTCGGTAACATGTGCTTTAGGCACAGTTCATGCCCGGTAAGGGTGGCCATATACAACCTTCCATTGTATTTATGCATGAAGAGGAAATACGTGTTGATGCCTTTGTTGATTTCTGGGCCAAAACATCCCAAAATGAGATCGATATAGATATGTCACCTCTGATAGAAGATTTGAAGGTTCTATGGGCTGAAAAAATTGATTTGTTTGATGGTTTTAGAAGATCAAAGTTCAATTTTAAGGCAATACTTTTTCTTACCATAAATGATTTTCCCGCACACAGAAACCTTTCAGGTTATGTAGTGAAGGGGAACAAGGAATTTCCCATCTGCGAAGAGTCCATAGATTACCAACAACTTAAGAATGGTCGTAAGAAAGTATATTTGTATGAAGCACAAATAGCATGAAGACACATTTCAATTTATTTGTGGGAAGTAGGTTGGGAAGGTGCCAATACCATTAAAGGAGGTGGTCATCCACAACAAGGTAAAGAACTTGAATGTTATTTTTTGGAAAAAGATGAAGAAGGTGTGTGCAGTGCCTAATTGACCTTGAAATTAGAAGTCGGTTTTCTTCAATTTAAATTACTAGGAGTATTTAGAGGTTCGACATGGTTTGGATGTAATGCACATTGA
>JAULKJ010281433.1:0-13222 GCA_032355405.1 Rubia balearica | reverse complement strand
CTTACCAGGATTCAACTATGACATGTTTAATAAAAAGGTACTTACCACAACCTAGTCAGTTTCTGTTTTGATGTTTCAAAAGTTGTATGTGATGTTTCAATTATTTGTGGTGTATGTTTTTATAGCTCAACATATATGATTATACAAACACTATAAAATCATTTCTAAAATGCATGCATAATGTTATTGTATTATGATGTGCAGTTTCATGAAAAATTACTTGATTCTTTCTTAACTCAATTAAAACATAAATACCAGATGCTTGATGTTTCAACAGCAGGTCATAACCTTTCATAAAAATAGACTGATGTTTCATACTGCAACCAAATTTCGTACCAGGTTTTTAGTAACAAAAAGCACAGGTTTTGTCTATGGCATTTGAAACAGAATGCAATATGTCACTATGGTAAAGTGAAGAGCGACGAAGAATTTGGCATGACATTCGACCATTGTTTTAAAAATTGTGCAAATGAAGAAGAATTCCAGAGATGCTGGGACTCTGTGATAGATAAATACCAGCTTCATGAAAACCAGTGGTTCAAGCCCCTATACGGACTCCGAGAGGAATGGTGTACCATATTAAGTAAGGATTTCTTCTCAGTTGGGACATTATCATCATAGAGGAGCGAAAGCACAAACAAGGCAATCAACTTCAGTGCCAACAAAACAACAAATTTGCCATAGTTGTTTAATATTTGAAAAAACTGTAGAAAGCCGGAGAAACACGGAGACCAGCAAGGAATACATCGGGTCAATAAGAAAATCAAGGTCAGCGGAGCAATGACCCGGACTTCTGAAACATGCATCTGAAATATACACATATAAGTTGTACAAGGACTTCGAGGGAGAATGGAAGCTATCTATGGCGAGTAAGGCAGTGAAAACATTCAACCTTCGATTCAAGATGTTTATGAAGTACAGCCTGAAAACAACGACATGAGAATGAAGAAGGTTACTTTCAAAAAACAAGATCAAAAGGTGGAAATCAAATGCTCTTGTAAGTACCTTGAAAGGTAGGATTTTTGTGTTTCCATTCTCTTCCCATCCTCCATTTGCACAACATCACTTCCAATCCTGAAGATTACACTTCAAGAGATGGAAAAGATGGAAAAATAAGAAATATAAACAAGGTGCTCGGGTAACAACACTACAAAACAAGGGTAAAAAATACTATGGCGTCATATACAAGCACTACAATCTAGTGTTAAAGTGTGAAGAGGAAATAGAAACTCGAAGAATCATTGAAGAAGGGCTGAATAGAGATTCGGCTACAATCAATCAAATGAAAGCAATAGATACGCAAGAACATTCAGTAACTAATAGCAAAATAAGTTCAACAAAGACAGCTCCCGAAGTACTCGATCCACCAAAAACAAAAACCAAGGAAGAAGTGCAACAGTGAAACGTGAGTTTAAAAGGAAGAAGCCAGTAAGAAAGGAATTTGGATCCAAGACACCAAATGTTTGGTTGATCTAAAACCAGCTTGTTGGTAGATGATCATTACTTATTGTCATCCTGTGATGTTACACGGTCATAGATTGATTTAACACTGTTACAGTTTGATGTTTTATAAATACATAATGAAGAGGATGTTAATTTAAAAATGATATTCATCTGCTACCACTGATTTTATACAATCCACTCTTATTGCATGAATTTTTTGATGTTACACTTCTATTCACTAATGTTATTATTTTCGTACATAATGATTTACAGATATAAATTGATTCGTATGTCTTTATGTAAATTATGGATGACCTAGAAATTTCAAATATTTTTTTAAAAACATAGAACATCAAACATTGATTGCTCAAAAGTATAAAACATGACACACTGATAATGAAACATCACATCAAATTTAAAAATGACCACATTCAACAAAAATATAGAAAAAAAACTACAGAAAGTTTATGTCAGCCTGTAAACTGTCAATCGCCATAACAAAAAATCATTCATAACAAAAAGGGTTCAAAAGCACTATCAAATCTCCGACATAAAGAACTAAAATATTCAAAACAACCTGAAACAAATACCCATAATCCAGTGCCTAAGAACTATCAAACTAAGAAATATTCTTAAACATCAATGTCAAATAATATTTCATCACACTAATATTCTAATTCTTCTCAGACTTGTTTCCCTTCCCAACTAACTTGTTAGGATCAGCGACATCTTTTCCTTTGCCTTCTGCTGGATCTTTTGAAGATTATGGCTCTCCAATTCCATCTATGCCAATATCGAATATTAGCATAGGTCCTCTATTTGAAGGAGGAGGAGCAATAGGAGCACGATTCCTAAAAGTATTCCTTATGATCTCATCAATAGCATCATGCACTTTAGGGTTAGAAGAAAATGCATGTGAGTCGACAGGAGGAGTAGGCTGGGCGTTAACAGAGGAGCATCACCCTTAGCACCTTAGTCTAACTCAAAAATCAACACCCTAGTGACAACCTCAAAATTCCTCTTGAACCTAAAGAAGCTTAGTTGGCAACTAGAAGAAAAAAAAACAAAAATTAGGAAAAACCAACAAGGTTGAAAGACAGTATTGTTAACCAAAACATAAAACAACACACCAACAAAGATAACAACACCTTAAGCTTAAACTTAAAACATTTCATACATAATCTATAACATCAACTACAATATTTAAAACATCACAGCTGAAAAAGAGGAATACTTATGGAGCCTCCATTATTCATGATTGTACCATCAGTAGGAAAGTCTTTGGAACCAGAATGGTCAAAACCTATGAGCTTGAACTAGCTTTATCATCTTTCGTATGCATTCCTTTCCTGGATTTCACAGCAGCACCAAACCTTAAATACTTCCCCATGAAGGTCAAAGGAAATGGTTCCTTAGTCATGGGGCAAGAATCGAAACCAGCCTCGAAAATCTGCTTGCACCTTTTAATCAATATAAGAGTATCCCAATGCTGAACAAGAGGAACTATAGTGGGGGATGGTTTTCCTTAAAAAGGAAACTTGTGCAAATAACACATTAAAAGAACAACTACACAGGCATTCATTGCCTCAGAATTATTCTTGTACCTAACCACTGCCTCAGAACTATTCTTGTACCTAACCACTGCCTCACAAAGTTTCCTAAGCATATACCCCAAACAATCATAATTCTAGATCTCCCCTACATCCTCCAAAATATGCACAAGCTTATAATTCACAAAGTGGGTCAGTAGAACTCAAGAAAGTACACACAACATACATGACAAACAATTTTGTAATTCATCACCACCATCACCTAAGTCATCATCTTATCAAACATCGTATCACAAGGAATATTTCCCAACCTCTCAACCCCAAACTCATCTTTCCAACCCCCCCAGTTTAATTCCTACTTTCCCCCTTACCAGCATTACTAACCTTAATCACCTCCTTATCAGTGAAAGGGAGTCCTAAAACATTATGAACATAATCACGAGTTAAAAAAATACCCATCAACACCTATTCTTTGAACAAGGATAATGGGATTAAAGTTAAAAACAAGGTAAGGAAGGATATCTTTAGGAAGGAGCATGAAGTCAAGTTTCATCAATCCATCAAAAACCAATATCACACACAGCTTTCATCTGGTTTGCAGTCAGCGAGCAAGACAACTTTTCAATCTTCCCAGGGCTACACTTGGTTGTGAAGCCCTTATCATCACTAAAAAGAACATGGATAAGTAATAAAACATCACATGAAGAACTAAAAAAATCAATATCTGAAAGTAAAACATCACAATCACATAAAATAACATCAACAACACCTAAATTAATATACATCATAAATACTATTTAAAATATCAACAAACCTTGCATTGCCATCAACATCAGCATCACCACAACCGCTTTCCCATTATGTTTCCCTTTAACTGTCATCATCATAAACCTTATTGCAGGCTTCTTCATGACCAACATCTCAGATCCTGATTCAGAATTAGAACAACTCAAATCAACATCTTCATCAAAAGCCTTATGAACCTTTTCCCCGCTTCAAAAACTTCATATCCAAATTCTGATTCCTCAGCTTTAAAGTTCCCATCATCATCTTAATATTTTTTCCCCTTCACTTCCAGACTTCTCTTTAGAACCTCTATCTGAATCGACAACATTCTCAGCTGTGACATTTGCATCAACATTATTTTTTATAGTATGGTGTTAGGAATAGTACTGAACACCTCACCACCTACAAGAAATAAAAATATCATATCAAAATGATAAAACATCACATATTCACAACTAGAAAAAACATAAATAAATGAAACCAAAAACAAATCCTACCAGAACAACTGATGCCATCCACATCAGCATTCCCAGTAGCTTCTTCGTAAAAAACACCATATTTCAATTTTTTCCTCATCAACTTTCTTGTTGCCATCATCAACTAAGAAAATAAAACATCAAACCATAGAATAAAACATTTGCATCATGAAAACACTAAATGATGGAAACTTGAAATCATCAACTACAAATTATGAAACATCAGACAATAATATTAAAAAATCGTATCTTAAATTTAAAACAGTACCAAAAACTAAAAGTAAAGGAAAAATATATTACCAGCAACATCAAAACTATGCTTCACACCCTTTTTTGATTGCTTCTTCACACTAGCATCATTCTTGATAAAAGGGTTTTTACCCTTATCACCACCACCACCAACTACAAAAAATAAAACGTCAAATTATATTGCATAAGGAATGAGAATAAAAATTAAAAGGTTAAATAATAAAAAAAAGAAATAAATTAAAGTCAATACCTTTGTCACTTATACTCTCAACTGCAACCTTATATTTCTTAACAACCATAGTTTTGTGCAACATCCTCCTCTCAGGCAAACTCTCAGGATGAGTAGCTTAAGCTCCAATAATGACAGTTCCAACTTTATCAGCAGGATCAACACTTAATTTAGTCAGCAACTTCTCCAAATTGAGAGCACCAGTTGCATCTGCATTTACATCTTTGTCCACCAAATCAAGCTTTCGCTTGGCTGTCTTCTTCCGTCTTCTCTTTATAGATGAGATTCCTAAAACCAGTCAACAACATTTAAAAAATGAAACATTAATATACAACATTCACGAAAATGAATAAAAAGAAAAAGAACCTGATATCAAATCAGAATTAGGGTCGCCTCTCGGTCGTCGCGACTGTCTCACGGTACCGCTACCAGCAATACTTGCGTCTGAAACATCAAATATAATTATTAAGTATAAAAAATAATGCAACATCAAATACTTTGGCAAAAGGATAACATGATAAAAGGAAACAACAACATATCAACACACATGAAGCCATCAATTTGAAAACAAAACAACATCAATTTAAGATACTAATACATCAATAAAAGAAAAACATTATGCCCAAACGACATGCTTCTGAAAACTGAAACTGTAAAACATCAAAAGCATCACACTAAAACTAAAAGTCAAACTGGAGCTGTAAAACATCAATAACTGCAAAATAATAACAAACGAGTACATGAAAATAATAATATAAATCATAATGAAAAAGCCTAGCTCAATCATAAGCAGCATCACACTCTGTAATTGAGACATGAACTTAAACAGGCACACCATACACAAAATCCATGAAATGCACCTCTACAAAATAATCGTAGCATCTAACAAAAATCAACTAAAAAGTTGACATCATAACCATAACTTAAAACATCATTCAATAAACTTTAAATATCAACATACCAACTCATACAGAAAAAGACAAATTAAATACATGAAAAGATGGAAAACAAAACCTAAAGCACAATAAATTGAAGAAAGGTTGTAGATCTTAACACCACAAAAAATCAAGGAACATCACTCTAGAAAGACACAACAGATGACTAATCAACATGAAGACAGTATAAGTGAAACATCAACATAAACCTATAAAACATCATACCAAAAAATCACAACATCAATAAAAAAAACTGAACAACCACAATTTATAATTAAATATGGAAATAAAATGAAAAAATACCGCCATGAATAAACACAAACAGGAAATACCTTGAGAAGATGCTCTTTTGTTTGCATTTTTCTTCACAGCAGCACGACTGCCTTCAGTAGGCTTAACATAAGATTTTGTAATGTCCAAAACAACATCATTTAGGGATTCACTAGCATCAATCTTCTTTGACATCTACAAAGCAACAAAAAATATACAGAAATGAACACAAAACCTTAAGATATCACATTCAAAACATAACGAAATCATTGCAAAATATGAACAGAATCACTCGAATAACATTATACACAACCAGTAAAACATGAAATCCCTAAGAACTACTTGCCAAAGACAAAAAAAAATAGAGCAATCCCCAATTAAGCACAGTGAAAAACAAAAACCCTAGAAATATCAAATCCAACACAATAAGGAACATTCAAGTAACTAATCAAACAAAAAATACAAAATAAGAACATTAGATACTCAGGAAACCTACACGAAACACAGAACATCACATGCACAAAAAGGGGGGGAATCAAAGAAAACATCAAAATACGCGTACAAGAACCTAGTAAATACATTACCTTTGCAGATAAATACAAAACGAAAGTTGTCCGGTCGTAGATCGTTAAAAACAGAAGTAAAAACAAGAAAAAAAATGTTAGAAAAGAATCGCAGTGCAGTGCGCGCAAGAAATGAGGAAGAAAACCAAAACAATGAACGGTTAAATGGAGGAAATCGAGCAGTTGTGTGATATTGTGTGCAGTTGAGATTGGAGAATGGAAATTGTTAGAGAGCAGAGCAGTTGCAGAGAATATGAAACGATTTTTGTGAGGGAAATTTTGAAAAAGATGCTGGAATATTTAATACATGTACACGGACTTAAGTGCAAATTATCACAATTACACACCCAACCCCTTGAACTTTTAAAACTTTAATATGAAATCTCATGTTAATTTTTTTACAATTTAATCCCCGATCTCACTGTGAGACGGACTTATACAAGATTTTTTCATAACAAATTTAGTAAACATCATAGTTTGAACCTAAATCTTCCTAATCATTTACTATATTCAATTTACATCATTTTCAACTTAAATACGAGTTCAATTTAACCCACTTTGCATCATTTTTTACTTAACTACAAATTTAATTTAATTTAGTTCACTTCACATCATTTTCATATTTACTGCAACTTCAATTTGTTATTATATATAGAAAAATATACACAAAGTTCACTTAAATTTAGTAAAATTTAGTTCAATTCAATGAAAAAGGAAAACAAATAATTAAATAAAATTTAGCTAAATTTAACGGAACTAAAATTAAGAAATTTTATAAATAAATATAAATTAAATTATATCGAACTGAACTAAATTGAATTGATTTACATTAAATTACAATTACATTGAAAATAATGTTAATGTTGAAATAAAATACTCTCTCATTGCTTAACGTTGGCACACTTTCTTTTTGGTATGATTTTTAAGTACTCCCCCTACACACTCGAGGGTTCAAATTTTGACTATTTCCTTATATAGACTCAAATTTGTGGCTGAGTTTTGGCCAATTCATTTCAATTCTTCACTTCTCCACGCAAATCAGCATGCACAAATTCCCATATAAAAAGATAATAGGAATCTTAGAATGAAGGTATTATGACACCTTTTCTTTGGCGTCAATAAACCAATATCAATAGAGTAATTTTTTTAAATATATTTTAAATTTCATTTTATCCATTCATTTAACTATTTGTTTATTAATTTTTTCGATAAGGAAATAAGAATCATTTCCTTGTAAGAAAGGTTATAAATGAAAGTTACTGGTATATACCTAACCCACAATCTGGAGGTGGCTGGCCTTTAGGCCCAACTCAATGTTCACATCACCAACAAACCCAGAAAGGTGGAACCTTATCTGAAATACTCGGCTGTGAACCGATAAAGGTGGAACCACGTTTGAAGGTTTAACCACAAGTAGAAATTGTAGGAACCATGATGCAATCCACGATCTAAAATGCTGACAATACAAAACCACGATTGCAGACACCTATAAATACAAGGAGAATAGCACTGAAGAAGGTAAGTGAGACTAAACTGAGAAATTCTAGTTCCCTAAGGAAAATGCTGACTTGATCGTCAGAGTGTTTCCCCCGGATGCATTTCCGGGATCTGTTTTGCTTGAGGAGATATTTCCCTATGAATAGTGAGTGTTCTACTTGGTTGGATAGTCACATCATTGGCACTAATAGATCGTCAATGCATGAACCCTGCTTATCAATGATCATAGTCTTTTGATGAGCTTCGCTTGCCTTGCTTGAAGCAAAAGTCGTAGCATCCTCTTGCTAATGAAGCATTCTAACCATGCTCAACTATTGGCGCTGAATAAGGTTATTCTGTTCAGTATAGAACTATTTCAGTTCACAGATGATATTTTGAGTATCCTTTTAAAATCTTCGTCCATCCAACTTTAAGATCATGGATACCAAGTAACATATACTTCAAACGAATACCCAAACATGCTTCCTAGTCATAAACATAAGAAGGAAGATGGAGCGAACTCATATACACACCAACAGTTTCAAGATCAACTATGCTACAAACTATATCCTTGTCCAAATATTCAATATTGTAGCCCTCAGGTAAAAACTTGCTGCAAGGGCATGTTGCAGAAGAAGTTGGAGATGATGAGGAGGAAGGAAGTTTCCATCCAAGGCATAATGGAATAGATTCTAAATTAGAAAAGCGATTAGCAGAAATAATCTCAAAGTATACCTTGGACAAGGACTGACTAGCTTCGCCAAGCTCAATAGAGCAAAACGAAGGAGATGACACATACCAAGGAAGATCATAAAAACGAACATTATATCCCAAATAGTCGCCATGTTTCAAAAACTTATAATCAACCAAAATATCAAAACCCTATATATGAATAAATAAGATGAGAACTCGCAAAATTATAAGCATGATTCAAAGTTAATACCCATAATAATACAAAAAGTACAGACATACATAAAAAAATTCTTATCAATTAAAAATAAAAGTCAATGGTACTAATATCCACAAAAATTAGAGGGGGAAACAGGAGAAATTCGAAAAAGGCGGCGGAATCCACCTTGTTCACATCCTGAGCGGATACCTCAGTGCTTGCATTGACTTCAACATTTGCGTTGGCATCACAATTAATAGAAGGCTGGGAACCAAAAGAAAGATCCTCCAAATAATCAACCTCAAACTACTTTAGTTCAGCCACAAAAGGCAAACAAGGCATGTCGGCAAGATGGGTTAGCAAGGCATAAGGGTGCTCGCCATCAGAAATGCTACAGATGAACCCTTTATTTAGAATATCCTTCTGCTGCTCCAGCACCTTCTCGGACATAGCCAGTTTAGGCAAGTTCTGGGCCTTTAGAGTAGGGTTCAATCTTCGCAGCTCAGCCAAAACCTCGACGTACCCAAAGTTAGGAGCGGTAGTGGAAATATCTTCAAATAAAGCATAAAAATACTTCATTTTCACTAACCGATCAACAAGAACCTGAGGGTACCTAAGCGAAGCAAGACCATTAGTCCGTATCTGCTCTAACTCGGAACGCAACATGTTAGCTTCCTTATCAGCAGCCAAAGCACGCTCCTCAATTGATTGGGCATGCTTTTCAGCATCCCCAGTGAAAACATTTGAAGTGGTGCACTTCATTTCAGCCGATACCACTTCTCCAAGAGCGAACTGTCTCCTTCAACAAACCGGTTAACTCGTTGGCTAACGAGCTATAGACTCTCACCAAACTGATTTTCAAAAGTATGCAAACAAGTAGGGCGATTAGATATCATAATAAGGAAATACAAATTAAACTATATATAAATCCTTCAAAAACATACCACATCCATTTTTTCATGAAGTGACAATTTGGATAGGGTAGCAGGGATAGTTCCTTCCACCACTAAGTCACGGTGTTGCAGTGGGGCTTAGAGTGAGAATGGACGATGCACAAATTTTTCTGAGAAGGCTCCAAAGCATTGGAAGATCCACTTGTTTGCTCCTTCTGCTTTCTTCTAAGAGAAGTGTCATGGGTATTTTGAGCAACAACCTCTCTACCCTCTTTATCGGTTGCCTCAGAAGTTACTTGTTGGGAGCCATCTTCGATGACCTTTTCTGGGGAGACAACATTTGCAGTGTTTTCATTAGTTTGAACAGCCATATCTTCGGACTGCTCATCTTCATCGTCAGAGAAAAAAGTTCTCTCAATGGGATGCTTAGCTATATCCATATCTACAATACAGTATATAGAAAAAGTCAGATGAACACAAAGAGACAACAAGACGATCAAAATAGTAGAAGATAAATATATAAGATAAGAAAAAACAACAAAATAGTGACAAGTAAACACCTTCACCCACAGTATCAGCATTACGAAGAAACATTGAATGTTCGCTGAGTGTTAATACAACCTCAGACTCAACATTAAGGCAAACCCCAGCCTTAGGAAGTTTTGACTCAGGAACATTATAGTTCCAAAATATAAAAGATTGTTGATTCCTAAAAGATTGTTGATTCATATCACCAGGTTTTAGAAAGAAAAACTTTTTACTCCATACCCCTTAATTATTAGGGAATCCACTAACGAACTCAACTATTTGAATGACTGGGTAATGGGTGAATTCGTCAGAACATTTTTTTCACCTTTGAAGATGATAAAGGTTACAGAAGAGGTTCATGGAAAAATGAACTTGAGCTGCTTCACAAACATGGTAGTAGACAAAAAAATATTGAAACAACTTTAGGGTGAAGCTGAGATAACGTGACCCGATAATGGGAGAGTAGGTCTAGAACATGCTAAGGTAAGGGAAAAATAAGTCCAAACTTAAGATAATCTAAATAACAGGAGATAAAGCCAGAAGGAGGGGTGTGAACACTTTCAGAAGGCTTAGGGGCCCTAAACTGATACGAAGATAAAAAGGATAATTATCCTTAAAATTTTCCAAGTAGTAATCGAAAAGAATACTACTAATGGAAGAATAACTGGTGGGATGGTCGGAATCCTCTCCGGAATCGACATTGTCAATGGGAACATCTTTTACTGAAGGTTGGGAAATATTAGAGGTAGACATTGAAGCAGTGAGAACTCCTAAGATCCAAATAAAAACTATCAATCAGAAGTTATAGAAGGCTAAAATGTTATATTCCAGCAAAAAGTTGAAGAAACACGAAGCATGCGCTGGAGAAAATCAGAGAAAAATAAAACTAATAAGAGAATCCCTACACTAACGTTAAAAAACAATGCTACTGTAATAGAGATGATGCACAAACACAAAAATATAAGTATCACCCTATAGAGAAAAAATATCAGAAAAAGGAAAAGTTATGGTTTGATGAGGGGCGGCGAAGAACTGGAGCAATAAAAGAGAGAAGAAGATGAAGAATACAAATGGTTTAGGAAATTTAATTTAAGAAACTAAAAAGGTAAGAGAAGTCAAATATGACAAGAAAAGTAATGATTGATGTCTGTCAAAAGTAGCTTACCCTTTTAGGAATACGAGAAGCCGGTAAAATATAGGTACACACAATACATTGAATACTAACAAAATTAAACCACCAAAATCGAAGCATTTATAAAGGGGAAGGCACAACGGCAGGAGAGAGAATTTCAGAACAATACAGCGAATAAGGAGGAGGAAATCTCGGTTCAATGAGGCAAAATCTCAAACGGCTAAGGTAGTTACAAGTATAGCAAATAAGGAGGAAATTTAAATTTGAAATTATAACTTCAAGATCGGAACGCAAACAACATCGCATTAGTAGCCAAGAAACGAGTGACTCTTACCGAAGACAATATTAGTTGTATTGAAGGCGAACATGTTATTACAGATTCAGAAGTTTGCGTAACAACATTACGCAAATATACTACAAAAAGAAGAAGCCATCACTTCATGTTTACTAGTTTCATGGTTAGATGGCTTATGGTGTATACCTAACCCATAATATGGAGGTGACTGGCCTTTAGGCCCATCCCAATGTTCACATCACCAACGAACCCAAAAAGGTGGAGCCTTGTCTGAAAGACTCGACCACAAACTAATAAAGGCGGAACCACGTTTAAAGGTTTAACCACGAACCGAGATTGTAGGAACCATGATGTAACCCACGATCTCAAACGCTGACAATACGGAACCACGATTGTAGAAACCTATAAATACAAGGAGATTAGCACTGAAGAAGGTGAGTGAGACTAAACTGAGAAATTCCAGTTCTCTAAGGGAAAGGCTGACTTGATCGTTAGAGTGTTTTCCCCGGAATCATTTCCGGGATCTGTTTTGCAGGAGGAGATATTTCAGTGAATAACGAGTGTTCTACTTGGTTAGATCAGCACATCCGTGACCTTATAGAATTAGTTTTCTTGTATAATTAGTTTCCTTGTAAGTTAGATTATGGATGATAATTTGCTTATACACTTTAGAGTCCTATTCCTAATGAACCTTAGTTTACACCCCTATACTATATTGTAATCCTCTTTATTTATAAGATGCGTCATTGATGAGATATCAATGTACCATAGATTAAGATGCGCCTTTGGTGGAATTCATAACATATTAAATTAACCATTTTATATTTTACATGGTATCCGAGCCAAAAATCCCGAAACCAAAAAATACTACTACCTAAATTCTTGCCGTCGCCCAACGTTTATTTTCGTTTCATTCTTGCTTTCGTTTGCTGCTTGCAGCTATCTGTTGCCGCAACCTGCCGATCAACTCCTCCAACGTAATCGCCAAATGATTTCTTCTGATCTCCAACATCTAACTTTTGTTGCTATTTTGTTGTTGTCATCCATTGCTCAGCGCTATCTACTGTCGCGACCCGCCGATCAACTACTTCAACGTAACTGCTGATTGATTTCTACTAATCTACAACATGTTGAATCTCGAATATGATGACGTTGCTACTACTGCTTATGAATTTTAATACCACTCTACCAGATGCTACTGTTATTTTTTATGCTGCTACTTCTATCACTATTGAACTTGAATCCCGTTCTATGGAAATTATTTTTTTTCCAAATTGTTTTCACGATTAGCAATTTCATAATTTTCCTCCCAAGTTGGGTATTTTTGTTCATCATGTTTCAACTTGAGAAAGAGTAATAAGGAAATATAAATTTTTCCTTGTATGAAATGTTATAAATGACAGTTACCTTATAGAATTAGTTTCCTTGTCGGTTAAATTATAGATGGTAATTTGCTTGTACACTTTAGAATCCTATTCCTGTTAAACTTTAGTTTATAGCACTATATA
>JAULKJ010281423.1:0-13223 GCA_032355405.1 Rubia balearica | reverse complement strand
CACTTGGATCAAGTGCTGGCTGTGATATCTCAAGCCCATATTGTTTCACAATTGATAGATATCTACAATTGATAGAATGCGAAAGATTATTACACCTTTAATTCTTATTGAAACAGAAAAGGTAAAGATAAACTTCTGAGCATAACATATCATCCATATAAGGCTTTAGATAGTTGCAGTTTGTGACCACTATATACGATGCATTGTCAAGTTCATCTTGTAATTCGATTTCCTGTAAGAAAAACTAAGTCACATACCGCTCAGGACTGAAGTGCTGCACTCCAATGTCTTCGTCCCAGAGAAAAACGTAGTCATAATCTGCGACAACATCAGGATGTAGAAATCGCTTGGCAAACCACCTGTTTTCACCATTTGTTGAAATGTCAAGAAAGAAAGAACACGAACTAGTGGTATACATTGAATTCAATGCCAAGAAAATGTGTGAGATTTTTCATTTGATCATACATCATACCATTTTGTTTGATTCAAAGCAGATACATGCACAACACTATCTGTCCATTCTAAATCCTTCCATCCATCAACAGCGCCATCATAATGAAAAAGCATCACGACAAAATCTCTTTCGAGGAACTGTGATTTTTTTCTTGATTTAGAAACTTGGGTTCCGAGCTCGACCCTCATATCCGGGCTGCCTCTGGAAAAAAAGGCGGATATTATCTTTTTACCTTTTCTGTTACGAACTCGGAAGTTGTTTGACCCTCAAAACATGAAGGGCATATCTGCATGTTACGAACTTGGAAGAACTAGTTCGGCCCTTAACAATTCTTGAGTCAATTTAGTTCCAGACTCTGGATAACTAATTTTTCTCTTCACATAAGAAGAGCCAAAAAAATTCCGGACTCGGAACGGACGCCCTATATTAAAAAAAACCAAAACAGGGTTGCCTCTTTTCATTCCACATACATTGCGAACCCTAGAGAGAATTTCCCACTCAGTATGAGTTCCTTTCACTCAAATCTTCAATCAACCGCAAAAGAAGCTGCTAAACTATGGCAAGAGGTGGTTCAAGATGCATCCCCCATTCTCAACCGACCGGGAATAATCCCGGGTATGACAGTGTTAAATTTGTGTCACTGCCTGCATAATCTAGGTATAATATTTTACGTGGGAAGGGAAACTTGCTTGATTTCTACATTGTTTATTTCAATGAGTATCTTAGAATTGGATTAGCCGATCCATTAGATAAATTTAAGGACCAATACATGGAAAGTTTGTTGGGGTGCAATGAGTCTTCGTATTTTGATTTGTGTTGTCAATTCTATAGCAATTTAAGAGAAGTGAATGGGGATTACTCAAGTGAGGCAAAGGGGATTGATATTCCACTTAGTGAATGGATTTTGAACGAAGCCCTAGATTGCCCATATAGGAACCCCGAAAGCATGTATCTGAAAGACACCGATGGTCCATTGAAAGACTGTTACTTTAGGGAAAATTTTCCCCCACTTGTTGATTACCCGTACATTGACTCTATCCAATGTAGTGTTAGGTATTTCGGGCGTGATGCAAGGGATTTGGCTAAGCCAGAGACGTTTAACCTCAAACTTCTACCAATATATACCCATATAGTCTATGAGATGATTGCTCAATGCTTAGTTCCCATGTCCACACACATCACCGAGCCCACCTATAGCGTATTGATATTGTTTTATTTGATAATATTGTCTCAGAAAATAAACCCTGGGGCGACTGTATTAGGGCACATGCTTTATGTTTTCACATCGACTATGGTAGTGAAGAGTCTCCCTTGCAGGAATTGGATCACAAAAATATTGAGGAAGGTTGGGAGTTTAGTAATCATCAGTGAGAAGAAAGCGCCAAAGTACTTTGACAAGACCTAGTTTGAAAATAAGAGGTAGGTGTTGGTCGATGGTAAATGGTGCTATCCAGGGCTACAAGATAGGGAGCCGAGAAGAAGGCCTAGACTTGATGATGGTAAGTTTTTATATCGTAATTTCTACAATTTATTAATATATTATTATACATATTTATATATTTCTATGTGTTCAATATTTGTAGATTTGGGGAAATCATACTTCAGAGGCGCTTGATATTGTCTTGAAGATTAAGAAAAGACAATGAGCATATAAATGTTATGCCGCTACTGCCCACCGCCCTTGTCTTGACCAGCCCACGTCTACGGGTGATCTTGAGGATGACTTAGAGTCGCACCTACCTTAGAGCATTTTTCCTTTCACTCGATCTAAATTGTTGGATTGTTAGTTTTTTCTATACTTTATTACTAAAGATTGACTTGTGAACATGTTAGTGTTTTGATGGATGTTGCTTTTTCAATGGAAGCCTTCTTAATTAATCATTGTTTGTTGTTAGTAGTTCATGTTTTTTTTGTTAAAAATCAAACCAAATTATATATAAAATATCAATCGAAGCATTGGTCTCGTAAACCAAAGTAGAAGTAACATCTCTAACAAAAATACAAGTAACAAAGGATTTAAGATCTACTTCTTATGTTTTTTTTTGTTGGACACCTTTTTAGCCCTACTCTTTTTACGTATCACCTTACCATGGACGTCCACCCATATAATCTTATCATGATCATTGTGGACGATGAAAGAATTCAAGCGATGACCGTCTTCCTCTAGCCGGATAGAATCCTCTAGTCCAACACACGTTGCATTGTGACCTAATCCAACAATTTCCTCAGCTTCAAAATCAACATTGAAAATGCATTTTCCTTCCACAAAATCTCCCATCGGGAATATGAAGGATCCATCACATAAAATACCTGGTGCGCCTGAGAAGCCAATATGAAATGATCTTTGCACCAACCGATCTGACTCCTGTTGACTAGTGTGAACCCCAAAATCCTCTATCCGCTGCCCGCAGTTGAATTCAACCCATTGACATTTAATAACTACGACTTGCATATTAACATAATCAATCTCCCAAATATCAGAAATAGTTACAAAGTGACACTACTGAGCATACATATGATCGTTACCACTATGATTATCAACATGCAAAGCTTCAGATACGAGAGAAGTGCCACTATTTTGAGATACACCCTTGTCATCCACCGATTTCATGGCGAAAGTAAAACCCTTGAAATCGTGCCCTTCATAAGAAAGTACAGTTCAAGTGGTCTGCGACCAACCATTTAACTTTCATTGGAAGATCCCAATGGCCAAGTGATCAAGCAACCATGACACAAACGTTTGTCTGTGTAATTGTGGGACCTGAGATTCATTGAAATTAGGGTTAGAGACCCTAATGGAATACATATGAATCTCTATATATGGGATAACAATTTCATAGTTCCAAAGAATATAATGATGGGCAGTACATAAATCTTCCACGCTAGAACTGAAAAGTTTTCACTGTCTAACCCCATGACCTTCCAACTGTCCCTCATGTAGATTGGTTGTAACACCAACCGAATCGACCTCATTCTTGTAATTAGTACAAAACTTGATCACCACCTCTGCAACATACCGCTGTATAATACTTGCATCAGGCCAGCACCGATTCTTCACAAAACGCTTGAATATTTTCATGTACCTCTCGAACAGGTACATTCAACTTGGAAACACAGGACCACGAAGCTTTATCTCCCGCACAAGATGAACACATAAGTGCACCATAATGTCAAATAATGAGGTAGAAAAATACATTTCCATCCGGCACAAAACTTTAACGATCATTGTTTGCAAATGGTCCAAACTTTGACACGCCCATGTTGTTGCTACAAATGGACTTGAAAAACAAACAAAACTTCGTAATGCACAGTCTGACGTGGGAAGGCGCAATGGCATTCAATTCCTGTATTAGATTATGACAATCATAAGACATCAACCCAACCAACATCAACTACTCCACTGACACAAAATACTAATGTTGGAAGAATACGCAGTCGGGATCTTAACACCACTAAGGGTCTCACAGTATGAATTCTTCTCCGAATGAGACATAGAATAGCAAGCAGGGGAAAGTAACAATTTCACCAGAACTCACTGGCCCTAAGTTTTTCTTAATGCCCATTTCAAGAAAATCTAATCGAGCTGAAAGCCCATCCTTGTTTTGCTTGGGGGAATTCAACAAAGTCTCGACCAAAGAATCACACACATTCTTCTCGAAGTGCATAACATCGAGACAATATCTAACTTCTAAATGCTCCCAGTAAGGCAATCTGAAGAAAATGGAGTATTTTTTTCCAACTTCCTTCCACATGAATTTTTCCCCCAAAAATCATTGGGTAAATGCTTCATAGTTTCAAATATCTAAGTGCATGTTCGTGCAACCAGTGCATCTCTTTCCTCTACTTCCCTATTAAGCCACTTTCTTGCCAAACGCCATGGATGGTCCTCCGAAAGAAACCTACGATGACCTTGATATATTTTTTACAACCATGCTTCAATTGATAGCAGTCAGTGTCCTTTTCACATACGCAGCAAGCAAAGTGGTCTTTCACTGAGTCACTGGACAAATTAGCGTATGCAGGAAAATTATTGATAGTGAAAAATAACATCACTTTCAATGTAAAGTATTCTTCAACATTACCGTCATATGTCTGCACACCCTCATTAAATAGGATCAACAAATCCTCCACCAGAGGAGAAAGATACACATATATGGCATTGTACGGTTTCTTAGGACCGAAAATCATCACAGATAACAGCACATACTTACGTTTCTTTGTCAACCACGAAGGAAGATTATAGATAACAAACATAAAAGGACATATCATCAAATGGATTCATTACATCATTACATAGGCCTAACCACATATGTCGGGGTTCTTTGCCAAACTTGGGCACAATGCATCGAATTTCTGCCATTGCTTACCATCAGATGTATGCCTAATCACATCATCCATCGGTCGATCCCTTTCCGCATGCCAATGCAGCAATTTTTAATCTTTCTTACCCGTAAATAACTTTTACAATGGGGGAGGTACCACATCACTTTTTCCGATGCTTTCTTCCTTGTTTTAGTTACTACTTTTGCACCCACCAGAATTTCACCCCTCTTCAATTTGACTCACCACATACCTGGCATGTTTCTCGGTTTTCATCTTCTTCACCCTGGTACAACATATAATCATTCGGGAAAGCATGTATTTTTTTCAATTCTAATCCCATCGAACAAAGAACCATTTTTGCCGCATACAACCTATCCGGCATCATGTTACCTTCGGGAACCAATTCCCTAAGCAATTCCAGAGTTTCGGTCTTCGACTAACCAATCCACCCAAATTTGGCTTTCAAATTCATTATCATCGAAGTTGCACTAAGTACCGAATGTTTAGAACCATTGTACCACAGTGTCTCTTTGTCATCAAGTAAATCTTGTAAGACCTCGGTTTTACCTTTGAACTCTATTATAATATCCTCAACCATTTTGTCAAATTCTGCATTCCCATCTAAATCATCTTCCACATTCATGTTAATCATATCATTTGTCCCTGCCATTTCTCCAACTTTCCCATGCCATACCCAATGAGTGTAGGAAGTTTGAAACCCCCTCATTATGAGATATTCTCGCAATTTCTTCCTCCCTAAATACACATAGTTTCAACAATCTTTATACGGGCTTCGTGATCATACAACACCATTTTTAGATGCATCTTCAAATGCTAAGGTAAGAAATGCTTCGATCAATTGCATGTAACTGGGTGATTTTGTAAGATCATTACCAATGAGTTCATTTTGATCCATTATCTTACCAAACAATTAATTACAATGCAACATTAGTATTATCACAACATTTATCATAACCCAACCTTAATTAATTTAACTACAAACCCTAAATGAATATTTATATATGTAAAATCCTAATTTCTAGATAACTTAAAACAAAATATTTATATACAACCTACCTTCTTCAATGGAAAGTGATGCTCTTTGATGTATTAACTTCACTTAATCATTAATGGATTATGAATGGGAGAAAAACCAAACAATATTTTTGTTTATTCCAATTAAAATAAATGTGCACACAATGTTTTATATAAAGAGTGAGTTCTGATCTCAGAACCCATCTTCGTAAAGTCTATATCCATACTCACAATTGTTCCGAGTTCGAAAAGTTCTCGGTGACAAACCTTCCGAACTCGGAATGTCTCTGGTCCCTTCATAAATGTAGTGGGGAGTTTATTATGAGCCCGAAACAATAATTGGCTCCTGTTACGAACTGGTAACCATGGTAATTAAAAGGAAATTTGTCACAATCACCTTTAATTAGACTAATTAAAGGTGGTTATGACCTAAACTGCCTTTAATTATTGCTGATTAAAGGTGTTTGATTAATAACCGCTTTAATATACAATGAAAATGTCTTGAAAAGGTTTTTGCGGCTCCTGAAGAGGGGTTCCGAACTCGAAACCTATTCACTAAGGGGGTATTGCATTTTTTCGGCCAAACAACGGGAGCCTTTTATAGGGTTTTCTCTACTAGTGACCGTGAAATTAAAGCTCTCTAGTAGGAGATGATATCCTATTAGGCAGCATAAACTTTAGGCAGGAGCTTCCACAATCAAAGGCAGTTCTAAGATCCACCTTTACACTCCGCCATTGAAGGCGAATATTTTCCGCCTTCCTTCAGCAGTAGAACCACCTTTAAATAGTTTCCAAGTTCGGAAGTGTTCTGATTCCGATGGTTATGGTTGTCACTTATGGAGTCAGAAAGTACCACAAGTTATGGTACCTGAACTATTGTCGGAGTATATGCACAGGTTACTTAATCGAATCCAATTTTTATTCAAAACCTGGTTTTTGTCCTAGAATTCCTTATTTTACTTATTTTAGTTATGAGCTCGACAAGATATTAATTCCATTGGCTGTAATGTCACTTCCGAAATCAGAAGCTACCACATGTTCCAAAATTGAAAGCTACCGCATGTTCCAGTACCTGAACTAGTGTCGGATGTGATGCAGTGGTTCCTCCATCGTGTCCATTTTCCGTTCCACCCCTGGTTTTTTGCCGAGAATTTGTTATTTACATAATTTTAGTTATGAGTTTGTATTTAATTTTGGCTCCTCAATTTCAGAGTTTGGAAAGTTAAATTCGTGCCTTTTGGATTCTGGGATAGACTCTTCTGAACTTGTAAATACCTTTGGCTATAATTGCTAAATTTTTAAATCTTTGCAAAACCCGACCTAATACAACGTAAAATCACCATTAATATTTCCACAAATTTTGAATACAAGGTCGGGGTTTACAAAAATGTATAGACATTATTACATTAATAAATATCTGTACATGGGAATAAAAACCACGTAGATTCTATTCCGCACATAACGTCTATAGCTTAGAACTATCTAACACTACACAACATGATAGTAGATTCAACCAGAATCTATAGACAATGCTAATCAAGAAACTATCTATAGATAGGAATAGAAAATATACAATTCTATTTCGCAAAATACGTGTAACTATTGTTAAGATATTTTTCATAATACCACGTTTGGTGCTCGAAAAGTTGCGATCGGAAATTTATTAGATGTCTTGCCACATTGATGTCATCTTGCAAATATAGCTTGTATTCCTTTGGAAAAATCTATTCGCAGGATGACATCAATGTGGCAAGAAATTGTGTGCCGAGAAATCTAATAAATTTCCGATCCATATTCGCAGGATGACATCAACTAATAAAATGTAAGCTACAGGGTTGACTTCCCCTAACCAAAGGTCATGTCATAATTTTTGTTGTTTCAAATTTAACCTAGTTAAACTAATGTTTGACTTTATCTGATTGACGGTCAACCATTACTTTTTTATTCATAAAGGAACACCAATATAAAGAAGGTTTGACTTCAATTAATCGGTGGTCTGCTGTTTGCTTCACTTGCTAATTGTGCATGAACAAGGTTTGACTTGAATTTATAACTAAAGTTTGGGAATATTTAAGTGACATGCAACCTCATTCTTATTATTAAATCAGTATTCCCAAGTTTTGAATAAACAATCCCTTTTATAGATTATCATCAATCTTAAACGTTAAAGAACTTTCATACGTATAATCTTAGCCATAAAAATCTTCTACTATATAAATGGTGTAACCCCAGTCTATCGTAACTCTACATTAACCTCTTACCCAAATCCTAGCTCTCTTCTAACTCCAAGATGGTCCCCAATCCAAACCCTCATTTCTCCCTTTCACCATTAACTCAATGACCAATTTCTACCTATAAATATGTTATCATGCCACCATTACTCCCTTAGAACATGAGCTCATGCCACAATCTCTCTTTCCAAAAAGGAACTCAAGCCACCAGATGTGTAACCACTCCTTTATGGATGAGTACCACAAGAACTCATCATACAGGGAGCTCCGCCTGAAAACTGTCATCGAGATGCTTCAAAAATCTAGTCAACCGGCCACCAAGGAAGGAGACGATATCAGCTACATATATTTGAAGACCACATCATCGACACTGGGACAGATTTGAAGTTATTTTCATTAGTTTTCTATTACATCTCTTTGATTTGTAACTAATTCATTCCATAGAAATATGATTCTAAAATAAATTCATTGAAAGTGTCGTTCTTCTAGTTTTGGTTATGTTTTTCTAAATGTTTTTTGTAGGGATTAGTTATGTAATAGGTTTAGTAGGTTCATTTTATTGTATTTGTAATTTGACATTTAAAAATTGGATTTTACAATTATTGAAAATCTAGGTTTATATTCACAACTAAAAGCAGAGCCGGTATCGGCTCCGCTTTTTATAATATTTTTATTCCTTTTGTCGATGCATCTAACATTGGTAACGTACGAGCTTGACCATCACTAGTGGAGAAAAGCAGTTATATTATACCATAGAAGGCATTTCAAAGTGGCTTCTCTGGTCCTACCTTATCGATTTCAATAAAAGATGGTTCAAAATCCGCCTTTGATCAAGTCCGAATTTAGTTTTGAATTCAGAATTCATTTTGGGGAAATGTTGTTGGCAAGAACTTGAGCTTTCTGGAAGCAAGCAAAGAAAAGCATAAAAAATGGGGTAAAAATATAGACATGGAGACAATAAAACAAAAATAAAATTAATTTTTTATTGCTGAGCATAAAAAACAACATTAAGAAATTAAATAAATTAAATAGATACGGACATAAAAAAAATTGATGCGGCCCAGCAGAGTGAACTCGGTGGTGGAGGCGACGCCGCAGAGTGGCTTCGCGGTGGTGGAGGCGATGCACGGAAGGGGTTTCTTGGTGAAGGTGACTTGGCGGTGGAGAGCCGTGGCAATGGAAGCAATTCAGTGGAGAGGCTTCACGGCGAGCTTCTCGGAGGAGGAGGCTTCGCGACATAGGGAACAGGATAGAGAGGGGCTTCGCGGTGGTGAACGCAACGTGGCGAGAGGGGAGAGGAGGGAGGCGGGAGGGACAGAGGGGGGTGAAGGAAGGAATACGTGTTGGAGAAGTAGGGCGGCGGTAGAGGTTGGGTGGTGGAGAGGAGAAACAAAGATCTAGGGTTTAGTTTGTGGGATAAAAAAATAAGGCGTAGCAGGAGTGATTGTGAATTCTTTGGTATGTTAGGACAATATACTAAGAAAACAAGAGAGAAAACCTAGATATTTATACTTAGGCCCAAAAATAAAATAAAGTCAGCCTATTAAAGGTTGTTCTTCAATAGAACTGCATTTAAATGATTTTAAAGTGCCTTTTAAAACTTTCAATGTGACTTGGGAGGAAATTTGGACCTCTTTAGGATCTCAATCAAAGGTTAATCCTCAAGAACCACCTTTGACTTGGTACCTTTATGCACCCCTTCTCCACTAGTTGGTCGGGAGCAATCGGGAACTTACCGATCTCACCTACAGTAAGGATATACTTTTATCATGAGATTTAGGAAGATATCAGTATGGGTCCGATTCCCCTGTCAAAAGTATCAAAATAGGACCGGCATCATTTCTATATGGACTCAACATCATCCTAGCCCACCCTTGGTGTCGGGTTAACCGATATTGGACAAACCACATTTGATGGTTTTGACCCTAGCCACAACTAACATCTGTTACATATCGCATCGATGTTGATTAGAATATTCACCTTTCTTCTAAAAAATTGAGGTAAAAATGAGTTTTTCCTTGGTCATGAACGGAGGTAAAGTAATATACGTTTTAGTGTTCTGGTATTTACTTCGGTTTTATAGGGCTGAATAGCCGAGGAAAAAACCCTTGAAAAGCCGAGGTGAAAGGTCATATTTCTTATTGTGAGAAATGAGAATTATGATGACTAAAGTTCATTTTGAATTGAACTATGAGAAGATGCATGCAAAAAAAAACTTGAAATGAAATCTTAAAGTATTGGGAGTTTGAGTTTGTTAATTATTTCTTGATTTAGAGAAAATTTACCTGAAATACTGCATAATGAACATATTAATTGGGAAATTATGGGTGATTAAATGTATCCTAATTGACATTAGAAATGGAACTCCACAAACAATTGTGAGATTTCCATTAAATGGTCGTTTTGTTCACATTAGGGAAATGGAAAATAATCAACGCAGGATATAGTGGGTAAATGAAAGGAAAAGGCGTGATTCCACTAGTTGTATGGTTCAAGTCTTGACAGGGAATCTGGTTGATCTAAAGGTATTCCTTTTCTTTGGCTTTTCATCATGGTTTTTAATTTAATCTAAACCAATCAATCATATTGATAATCAAATTGACAAAGCCATAAACTTGATAGGTCTTTTACAAGAAGAAGAGATAGGACATACCATTACATAAGAGGTAAAAAGAATAAAACCTTAAAACCTTCCATGCAAAATTGAAATCTAAATCCAACTAAACTAAAACACATGATGAAGTGAAAATGACAAAAATAAAATTATGACGGCTGATAACTATACCATATTTATTCACCCAAACTTGACCACCCGATCCGAGCCAACCCCAAGCCACTTAGACCAACTAGATTACATTCAAACCATCCGACCCAAAATTAATCAAACAAAAGAGATTTGGATGAAAATAAAGCTAGTCGTCAGCAACCGGAAATGCGACTCAAAAAACTTGTCGGCGAGTCGCACACCTCACTGGTGAGCGCACGTTTCCTCTGAGCATTTATTTCAAAGCTCAAACCAAAACAAAGTTACCTTAGAACTCAATCACTTCCTTGGCCTGTTAATAAACCAAGTCCAACACTCCTCTAATTTTTAAAAACCAAATTAACCATCCGTACTTCATCGTATTTTAATCGTTTCATAAAATATTGTCAAAGATAGATGACCTTGGGGCCACAGAATATTTCAAGTCAAAGGAAATTGTTGAAGAGTCGCCGTTGAAGTTTGCAGGACGATTTCTTGATCCACCGCCATTGATTTAGCTGGCAACAACACTGAAGAAGCATATTTGACATTGCCAAAAGCTCCATTGACATCACTGGAACCATTGGCGAAGCTAGTAAGGAACCCAGGGTGCACGTGCACCCCGGAATTATTATTATTTTTTAATTTTTATATTTTTACAAGGCAAAAATTATTTTTAGTATATTTGTGCACCCCGAATATTCTTTTATTTTATATTTTTTTCTCCCAAAACGTGTGAATCCCAATTCCCAAAACCCCTTTCTTCCGAAGTCAAAGTCGAAGAATATTTGAAGGTGCACCCAGTGGCGAATCCAGAAAATTATCAATGAGGTAACCACTAATATAAAAAATATATATACTTAATATTAATGGTAAAAAAAATTTACATGGGGTAACCAAATACTAAATCCCCCCTATTTTTGTTTCCATGGGGTAACCTGGGTTACCCTAAGCTCCAAGCTAGGTCTGCCCCTGGGTGCACCCCGCTTTTGAATTCCTGGCTTCGCCCCTGACTGGAACTTGCATAATAAGTGGCTCGGGTCTGTACCAAAATTCTACAAAAAGAAAAAATTAAAACGAGTAGAAGAGAATGGAGAGAAGAAGAAGCGGTTCCCCTCTTCTGGTTCAAGATATCACCATATGAGGGGGATTTAGTGGTGGCGGCGGATTTAGGGTTACAGAATAGGTGGAGAGCATTTTAGACGCGGGAGAGAGAAAGTTGTAAAAAGAAATAAAACGTTAATTTTTTTCATCATTGCTAGATTAGGATTCAGGTTGAGGGCTAAGTTTTGGATTTTTCCTTCTTTATAGATTTTCTTCAGACTCATAAGATTTTTCTGTTTTTGATTTTCCAGTGTTATCCTTTAATCTATTTTTTTTCCAATGAACTAGGAGTAACATTTTTCTGAGTATATTGATTCACGTTGTAAACCATGAACTCTCATTAGGATAAATAAATTAATCCCTTCGTGTGTTGTGTTGACAAGATCATGTAATCTAATAGTTAATTTTAAATCACATACATATCTTATCTTAGATTTTAGCAAAGAGAATATGGCCTCTACTTCCTTAATGTATTTCCCATGAAAAGTCTGCATTTATTCAAAACAAGAAAATTGCAGATACTATTCTCATTTTGGAAGAGATGGTAAACTCAGCCCCTGAACATGATAGCTAAAATTTATATGTCTAAGGCTTTTAATCCTGTTTCATGGACGGTGTTGAATTCTCTTCTACTTATATTTGGATTTCATGGACATGTGGCTGCTCTTATTCTGGGTAATATTAACATTTTCTTATTCACAGTAATTATAAATGGATCCCCTTATGGTTTCTCTAAACCTTAAAGAGGTTTGCGAGTTCGTAAGGAGTTGCTAGGGTTTTGGGATTTTAGGGTAATTGAATAGAATGGATTTTTGATCTGCTTTTTTTATACGAGAAAGAGTTTCTTAATTCGTAAAGCTCAGATCGGCCTGTCAATAAAAGGAGACGAACCATTTCAGAACTCGGAAAACAATTAATTTGTCATTTTTTGCTCCTTTGTCAATTCCAAAACGGTCCGGAAATGGAGTACGAACTCAGAAATAAGACATCCTCATTCATAAATTAATCCAGCACACCGGGCTTGTTCTTCCAGAAAATTTAGAGATATTGAGGTGAATCGAGAGGCTATTATTCAAACTCCGATAATCGAGAGGCAATTGTTCAAATCCAACAATCTCAAAAATAGCTTACTAGCAAGTGAAAAAAAGGAAGATATTTTAATATGTTCAAAATTTTGCTAAGTATTAATTTTTAAAATTAACATATATTCTAGTGGGAATGTAGAAATCACTCCCGTGTAAGCTATACATTGATCAATGCATAGATGGTAGACCGCTCTATGTAGCCAATGGAGTTTTGCATGAGTTGAGGAAACACCATCACTCTGTATCTA
>JAULKJ010281405.1:0-13224 GCA_032355405.1 Rubia balearica | reverse complement strand
GTGATAGCATTCCCCATAGGTAATGAATGTGATAAAAGGAGTGAATGATTATATGCTCTATAAGAGGTTTGGAAGTGGGAATTAATTTCCCCCAAGCCATGGTCATTTGTAGTTTTTATCCCCTTTTCTTAGTTTGTTGCATGGTTAGCATAGTTACTTTACTTTGCTAGTTGTTTTGTTTTTACTTTCATAACTTGGGAAAACCCCCCCCCCCTCTTTATGCTTATATATATAGGCTTATATCCACCTTATATGTATGAACGCTTAGGAAAATCTCTCTGTCTCGTGGACGACTCCAATTTGCCACTATCTACTTAATTATATTTAGGAAGCATTTAGGGCTTATAAATTGTAACTTTGAGAGGTACGGCGAGGACCTCATAGTGTTGCTAAAAAATTGTTATTGCGGCTGTAACTATGTGCGACATTGCACTAGTATCAGTCAAACTTTTTTACCTCGTTTATTTATTAAAAAAACTGATGCTTAGTCATTACATTTTTGATAACTGATGATCATGAGTCATTACATTTTTGAAAAACAGTTCAACTTCCTATCATATTTGAGTGTTATTTTCCAGCTCAACTCCATTTAAGTTTTTTTATCTTCGTGATTTTCAATTTTGATCTTTTTTCTTGAACGTGCTTATGGAAAGAAAGTTGTGTTTTGGAGAACCATGGGGTTGCATCCAAAAGGTTTCTTGTTCTTTAAGAATTATAAGTAAAATAGCTTTAGTTTTACTGATTTGCATGAAATCAGTTTGTGAATTGGTTTCATGGAAGTTGATCTCTGCAATTCTGAGATCTTCCTCACCTTTTATACCTTTGATATGTTCCAGGCCTTTAAGATTGGTTTTAATCTTTTGATTTTTTTGAAAAGGTATGTTGTGGAGAATCAGCGGGGCAGGTTCCAATTTTCATTTACCGGGTTTTTAAAATTTGGTCCTAATAGCCAAGCATCTAAGAACCTAAAAGGTCTAGGAAATGAGACTATCTGGCTACCAATTTTTAGTAACATAGGTGTATGATTTGAGGTAAATATGTTGAGTGTTTTGATAGAACTAGGCTGTAATTGTTCTTAAATCAGACCATAATTTAACCCTACCAACTCTGTTTGTTAATGCATACACAAAAAGAATTTCCATGCTCATATTAAAATCTAGCAGGTTCAACTCAATCCTCAGAAATCGGTTGAATTGACTCTTTAAAACATATTCTACCTTATCATTCCACATCAACCAAATTTTACCATTGTCTGAGCACATACATTTATTAAACTTTAATTTGTTAACGTACTGAGTGATTTCAAAATTATCATGCATGGGTTCCATAATGCCTAACATGTTAATTTTATGTGTGCTAGCTAATTTATTTAGTATAATTATCCATTCCCTTTAGGTTCCATATCAGAAAATGTTAATTAAACTTTTTACGCCTCATATTTTTTGCTTTTAGAGCATTTTAAATGTGATCTAAGTTCAGTCTGTTTAGTTGAGAGAGAAAAAATTGTTCCTTTTCAAGTTTATGGTCCTTTAAAGATGGAGTTTTACTTACTAGATTCAGCTGGAGCTCTTCAGTGCATGCATTAAAACCAGAATCCAGATTTTAAGTGTAATCAGCCCAATGGAGAAATCTGTTTGTCATAATTGGAGATGCTCTGTCCAGATGAGCTTGATTTAGTATACTAGTTGATGTATGATTTGTACCTGTGAAAAATAAATCATCCTTTGCATAGGTCTTGACTTGGAACTTAGAGGTGGACATGTCATGCAGTACTGCAGCATTAAGATTTGAATAAAAACTGTCATGATCCTTCAATTTGGGCTTAACATGTAGTGACTTTTCTTGATGTGAGTGAATTTCATTTATTTTTTTACTTCAAGTTAGTTCCTAACGTAACTTGGGGTGAGTGAGGAGCTACTTTTGTGCTGGGATGATTGTTTTTTAGAACATGGAGTGATCAAGTTAATTGCTTGTTTTGCATTTAGTGACTTAGGAGAGGATACATGTGTGTCATTAGTTGATGACCTTACGAGTATTGTATCTGATGTACTAGAGGTAATTTTAAAGTTCTCATTTGCAGGCTTAGCTGAATGCAGGTCTTGATCTATTTGGAGGTCATCTAATGCAGATACTGGTTCTCTAAAATTTTTACCAGTAGATTTCCAATTAGGCCTAGAGTTTTCTTTAGGATGCTTAATTATGCAGTTCAAAACTTCATGACCAAGGTTATGAAAATGGGTATAGTAACCTAGGCTATCTTCACAATCCATATCATACCTTTTATTGTCAATGGGGCAGATGGCCTGGTCAAGGCCTCAATTGTTGCATCTATCTTAATATAGCGACTTATGAAGAAGTATTGTAATAGTAATAAAGAGGAGTATTTCCAACCGTAATCCAGACCGGCACAATTGAGGACTCTGAATTTGGTGAGAAATTATGAAGTCCACCTAAATTCTTTCATGGGGTTACTACTCATCGTTCAACTTCCTTTTTATCCAGCATTGTTGGAAATCATCCCTGAGCTCGAACTTATCAACACGTGTTTGAAATCCAGCAAGACGATTTAAAATTTTCCTTGAATCTGACCATTTTGAAGGAAGAATGCAGTTGATCAATTGTGGGCTGACCTTTTGTGAATTTCCCAATTAGGGTATTGCTATAGTGGAGTGCTTGCTGTTCGACTTCTTGTTCGGAGTAAAGACAAGAAAAATCCCCTTTGTGCTCAGTGATTGGGTTTAGATTTGGAACCGAGGGGAGTTCCGGGGATAGGGGGGAGGGGGAAGGGATGAGAGTACAACATCTGGGAGAAGGTTTTAGTTTCAGCGGCGAGCAGTGGTGAATCCTCTATGACCTTCTGCTAGAAAGTAACAATAGGTACTTTATCAGTAGGAAAGAGTTAAGTATTAGATGAGAGAGAAAAGAGAATTTTTTTAGCATGACAATCCACAACTAAAAATAGGATAACACAGAATTATTATTATTTTGGGCATTCGACTTGAGAGGCTCCTGAACTCCCTCTATTGTTCACCTTTAACCCCTTATATTTCTTTTTTGAACTTTTTTGACACCTCAACTAACAAAATTGTTAAGTCGTGGCTCTTCCGCCCAGTAAAAAACGTAAAATTTTAGGGCAAATTTGTCATTTTTTATTTCCCTTTCTATTTTCCAATTTATTTTTTGGGAGCCCCCTCTCCCACCACAGTGTGAGATAAATCATGTGTTCTAGTTTAAAAAATGTTTTTTTAAAATTAGTTATAGTTGTTAACTATGAGTTGTGCGGTCTAAACTTGGCATAAAAATTTAACGATTTTACAATTCTAATGAGAATGTGAACACCTTTGATAAAATAGAAAAAAACCCAACTCTAATATCAACACGGTAACAAAACATTGACAGCCCTTAACATGCGTTTTTTAAACAAATAGACGGGATCCTTTTCATTAAGGTATAGAAATGGGTTACAAATTTGTGTCGATTGTATGCACGATCACCACTGTTAGTCTGTCTACTTTTGGTGATAAACTAGTACTACTGCTAGTTTACTCTCTATTACATTTGAGGAACTGATAAACATAAAACACCATAGCTAAAACGAGAATAGCCTATCTATTACAAGGTGGGACAAACTCCCACATGCCTGACTCACACAGAGTGAGTAGGGTGAGTCTCCCACTTGAGCTCTACACCAACATGGTGCATCAAAACTTGCTCCACACTAACTTGGCGTATAGAGACTTAAAGACCATCATTTATTGGGGGGGGGGAGAACCCGAGTTGCGTTTGGTCAATCGAACACAACGCCCTGGTTGCCTTGGTGGATGATTGAAAGGTTTTGTGTAGAATGAAGTGGTCCATTTATACCAGTGATTACCTCCGGAAATCTCGACCTCAACCCACCAGATAGTTGTCTCAGTTCAAGCCAGTATCCCAACTAAAAAAGTCATAGTAACACACATTAGATTTGACATATCTATCTTATAAGCACGAAGATCTCTAACCCAAGCCAATCTGGCCTTTCAAGATATGTTGGTCTATCCTGAAATGTCCAAACTAGCCGCAATATACTAATATACTCTTTTAACCTTAAAGGTTTCGCCAAAAGTATGTTGTCTAACTACTTTTGACTTGGATTTCTTCTAAACTAGTCATTTTGGAGTGAAGATCAGAAGCCAACCATATTCTACCAATTGAAAGGTCGTCGGAGAACCTAGTTGGCAGAGACTTCCTGATCTAATGCTCTAGACAAAATGACACAAATTTGAAACCGCCTTCCATTCAACTAAGAGAGCAAAAAGAAAACAAACCTAGAATTATTAAGTTTAAATCAGAGCAAAGGAACAAAGGCACCGGAACCGGAAAAGGGTTAATTAACCCAACTAAAGTAAAATCAGCAATTATGTTCATTTAGCCCAATATGATGGCATGGTTCATTTAGCCCAATATTCTTCTGCGATGTTTTCGCCAGTCATCATTAGAAAAATATATTACCGCAATTTTACGCTATAATGTCTGAATGAGCCGTCGTCTTGAGTAGTTGTGTGCTGGATCTAGATTCACACTATGCGCCAGACGGGTTTGCACCACCGTGGCCACTATCTTGTGTCGTCGTGCGCCACCCTTTGCATTGTTATGTCTTCGTGCACCACAAACGAAAAGCTGAGCCCAGCCCCTGCGCAAAGGTCTGCTACCTCTTCTATGCGACACCGAGCCCTGCCGCAGCTCCGGATCCGACCGGTCGAGCATCTCTATACGCCGGGAAGACGAGAGATCCTCCTTCTCCGGCGACAATGATCGACGACAATGACCGGCGCCGCTACTGACTTTTTTACACGATGAGTGCCCATGGCTAGTTTCCTCTCTGTCGTTCGTCCCGATTCCTTGCCCCAACAGAGATCTACTACTAGCGTGGGAGGGAAATAAAAGCTATGTCTGGAGGGAGGGACCGCCGGATCTGGTGGTGGCGGCGGCGGCTCCCAAGGTTAGGGTTTGGTCTGTTTTTTTTGTGGCTGAGAAAGTTTAGAGAGAGGGTGAGGCAGATTAATTTGAAGTTGTTTTTTTGACAAACATGTTGAATCCAACTGTTGGAAATGACATTGCAAATATATTATTAGTCTACTATGAATTGTATTAGTATTAATTTGTGACAATTAATTTCAATAATAATAATCATCACAATGACATAATTTGTTGAACTGCAAATTCTGTAACTTTGAAATCTTCTATAGTTTGTATGGAATATAACTTATTAATCTCTATCTGATAATTGCTCTTCGACTTGAAATATGTTTATCTAATCATGAAATTAATAAGCCAATAATAAAAAAGGAGCATTTTGCTCTCAGATAGATAGTTGATCCAAGCAGATTCTCATTGCACAGACCACATGTTGATTCGTTGTTGAGCGGCTACGACCTGTAAAAGATATGCTTATATATCTTAATATATTCATCTGACAAATCCTTAAAGAAAGAAGAAGATAATAAGGAAAATGAAGTAAATATCTTATTATTAAAAGTACCTGTTTATTCCAATCAATTTTGAATATAATTGCAAGAAGTATAATACCCTGCATCGATGTGCCAAGTAGCATTCCAATCCAAACACCCTGAATTAAAATTTTGCACTCTATGAATTAAAAATCAATAGCACTCTATGAAGTTTGCGAAAAATAAAAAATAAAACATTTATTTTCATAGAAGTAACAGATAAAAATGTAAAATCAAAATCAACTGAGCACCCAAATTAAACAGGAAAGCTAAAAAAACTAAACAGACTAAAATAAACTACCCAGTTAGACAAAACAAATCAAATGATACAATTTTCTATAATTGATACAGGAATTCCTCAATTAATTTGTTTCTCTGATAACTTGGCGAATACAATAATCTATAATCAAGGTCACATATGTCAAATTAGCATTTCAAATAGTACTTAAAACATGCCATTTTATCTTAATTTGATAATTAAACTGAGTCATATACAGTAAACACTTACTTGAACTTGCCATTTGATGACGTAACCAAGTGCAAAGGCGGTGGGAACCCCAAACAAGTAGTAGCAACCTACGTTGATATATGCTACAATGCTTTGCAATCCAGACCCAACCACCACCCCTGCAATTAAGACCAATATTGGTTAGTAAAATTGCAAAGTGTTGAAAGATATTTTCAAAATGCTAGACAATATTGTTGTTTCAATTGTCACCAATCAAGCTTCATCAATTTTGCACAAAATTGATGAAATTTAATAAAATATTATGACTGAGTGAAAAGATGGGCAAGAGGCTGAAATGTAATTTTCTATAAAATTGTACTATATTAATTCAAACACTAAAAGCAACTAGTAAGAGATTGAAAAGAAAAAGGATAACATAGATGCATATGAATTTATAGCTGGAAATAGGAATAACATGAAGTTTTAAGAGTGTGAATATCTTCATTTCAAATCAAGTTATTTGCTACTATTACTTATTTTAAAAACAAATAAACATACCTGTTAGGACCGGCTGAACACTGTTTAAGAGTATCGAGAATGCTAACACAGGTGATAAGTCAGCAACTGCTTTGGCCACTATAGGACTCGCAGTGAACATGTAAGCCAATGATTCTTGAAAGAAAAGAAATAGCACGAAGAATACAACTCCAAAGCCGAACGATGTCAACACTATGACCCATATAGAAAACAGAGTTGCACTCACGCTTTTACGTCCCAACTCGTTGCCCACTCGAACACTAGATATATTCATAATATATAATCAGTAAAGTATTTGTACGTCAAAAGAACTCCTCAAGTAAAATGGATAAAATAAAGTATATTTTAACTTATTACGTACCTAGCCGCTGATAAAAAACCATCTGATATCATTGTTACCCATCCATTGATATTAAGGCTGTGTAAAAACATGAAATGCTCACTGACAGCTAAAATATACTAACATTTACGTTAATACAACAAAAAGATGAGAAAATGAAACTACCATATAGATAAAGCATCAAGTGCGATTTCTGCATTCTTCAAATATCCCGTGAGAAGCATCAAAATCGAAGAGTACCACTGCTCCAGACTAAGTCTCACAATGAACATAGAAATTCTTAGTAGTTAAAGTGAAGTCATAAACCTGTATAACATGTAGAACTGAAAATGAGAGAAGAAAAGCTACCATATCATAGCGCCGGCCGATAAAGAAAGCCTGATGATGGGAAGGATGTCTCTGAAAGCTAAGGAAGATAAGCCTTTCCATGTTTGCCTGCAACTCCCGCCGGTGATGAACAACAGCTGGCCGATACAAGGTACCCAGAAAGCCAGATTAGTGGAAATCATAGCGCCCGTGAGTCCATACTTGTATTTCACAGTCAGAAGCCACGAGAGTAGGACATGAATCGATAGAGAAACTGCGCTCAAATATGCGATGATCACGTTTCTGCTCTGTGATTGAAGGAACATTTGGCAGGTGAAAGACACGACTGTAGAAAATAGCACCGGAATCATCCACAGAGCGACGGATCCAGCCTCGTTCGCGATGGTTTCATCCTGTCCTAAGACTTTCAAAATCGGGGTTGCGAAGATATAAAGAGGAAGAATCAGTATTCCTGCCATTGATAAGAGAATCCATGATCTCTGCAGATATATCCCCAACATGTGATATTGCTTCGCACCATACGCTTGTCCACACAGGGTCTCCAATCCGCTTCCCAATCCAAGCTACAAATTTATAATGAAGTATGACATACACAATCAAAACAACAAATCAGACATTCCAATTTTGTGAAAAGACCAAATCAAAAGTAAGGCCTTGTTCTTGTTTTGATAAAATCCAGATTAATTTAGTTTAGTTCAAGTCAGTTCGGTTCTAATCGGGCAAAAAGAACAGGGACCAACTCAAATCGGATCCCCATCTTGATTCACCACTCCTAACAACTCCAAAAAATGAAAAGAAGAACAAAAACATACCAACAAACCAGATGAAAACCTGAGTATAACGCTCTGAACCAAACTGAACGCTGCTAACTCCAAAGCCCCAATGTGTCCAACAAAAGCCTGGGTTATGACACAAACTCCGAACGTTGTGAACCTCGTGAATGTAGCAGGAGCAGAAACCACCCAAACCTTTTTGGATTCATTCCAGATCCTCTTCCCTAGCCCTAGGTTTCCTGTTATATCCTCATTTGGTTTTGTTAACAGATCCTTTCTGATATCTTCCGACATTTTTGATGAGCTAGTTTAGATCCGCCGCATGAATTTCAGAAAATCCGACGGATGAAAGTTCGAGATTATCTCGATCTTGTACTCAATGCGAAATAAATAATGTACCCGTTGCTCTTCTAGTAGTGTTTAGTAAAGCATGCATGCTTTCAACACTTGGAGTCCATGGCCTCACAATTTTGACGTTTTTCATCATGGTGAAATGACCGTTTTAGGTACCGTTAAGACAAATAGTCATGATCTTACCTGATTTGGTCTATTATTATGATTCAATTGGGTTTGACTGAAATGATAAATAGATGTGATTTTTTTCCCTTTAACTCTTTTTTGACATTATAAGTAATAAATGAGATTTAATTAGCTCTATTTGGTTTCTGGTCAAAGTTTTTTTTTTCTTAAAAGAGGAAGAAATTTTTTCCTGAAATTCTTGTAAATTTATTGCAAATTCTTGTTTTAAACCGTCTTACCATTATATGAAATTATTTTATAATTAATATATTTAATGAGATGATTTGATATTCACAAATTGTTGTTTTAGACCGACTAACCGTTAGATGAGATTAATTTATAATTATTAAAAGTTTTAAATTGTTTGGGATTTCTTTTAAAAACTGTAGATAAATCGAGGGACTTATTGAGCAATTAACTGAAAGTTTAATGAAAATATATAATTCAAATTTTTATTTCTAATTTGATTCTCTCTCTGCTCTTTTGTCTTCTTCACTCTCTCTGCTATTTCAACTTCTCAATTGCTGCAACTGTTCACAACTCCTAATTTCCTCTATAAATTTGCTCGGTTTTGTGCAATTTATGTCCATACTTGTTCATTTCTCTTCCGTTTATCGGCGTTAATGTATTTTTTCTTTCTATTTTTCATCACCAATTTTTGAGCAGTTGTGATTTTTTTATGTTTTTTTGTGTGTTTACAGATGATGTCTGCAAAATCTTGCCGAGGCAAGGCTCAGGTTGAACGTCAAAGTGCTTCTCAGCCGGAAAGTTCTTTGAAGAGGCAAAATGTGAAGCCTCAGAAGCGTAAAATGTCTTCGCAAGGTATTTTTGCTCCGCTCTTGCGATTTTTTGTGGGAAATCTGATTTTGAAGTATTCACTTCGTTAAAATTAGGGTTTTGGTGTTTTTTTTGTTGCATGTTGCGTAATTTTGCTTATTTATAGATTTCTTGGATGATTTTTGTGTTCAGCTATTTTTTAAAATGAAACAATGCATCGTTCTCTATTTTTGGGGGTTTAAAGGATTTTTTTGGGGATTAATGATTTTTAGGGTTTTTATGTTGATTTTTGTGCATGTATTAGTATTAGCTCACGGCGAGTGCATGCATCTATGAGTACCTGCAAATGTCCTTGGTTGGTTCTGGGGATAAAGTGTAGACACCTAAGTTAATCTAGTATCATCATGTATTTCTCTGTGTAGTTATTATTACTTACCTTTTGCAGGCATTTCTTTTCTTTATTTATAACTCTTCTATGGTATGATCATGGTCTGATTACCATGCTCCCATCTTTCGATCGTGGTCCAGTTATCTATTCTTTATGCTTGGAGCATCATCACCAGTGAGTAAATATCATTATGAATATACTAAAATGTTGGATTTTACTAGTAGAATGGGGACTCATATGAATGTGGAGTATATTGAATTAGAACACAAATATGCTTATTGTGAATCGAAGGTTAGTGGTGAGGCTGGTTGTAAAATGTTGGGGATAGGTACTATTACCAATATCAACGATACTTGTGGGTCAGAGGGGTTTATGAAGGGCTACTCACATCATGAAGGTTCGCCTAAGGATCGATATTACTGGGTTGGAGATTTTTTGCATCAACAAGCGACTTTGGGGAGGATGTGATATCTGATGTACTTGATTTGGTAGTTGTATTCGCATATCTTCAAACCCTTAATATTTCTTTGAAGCCCAGTGAGTGGGTGACTAAGCCGAGGTACCAAATAAGAGGGCCGCAGCTCAAGTTTAGAGAGTTGGAAAATGAATGGAAGAAGAAGTTAGAGAAATGTGTGACTCAAGTGCACAATTATGGAAAAGATTACAGGGAGCGGGATGTTGTGATTAACAAGCTGAAGTAAGAGTTGTTGAATATTATGTGGCAGTAGAATGAGTGGTGAAGATTTTTGGTGGAGAAGACCCGCGTAGCTTCTCAAAAAACATATATTATTAGTAAAGCATGATAATCGTACATATGAAATGTTTGAACTGGTTAAAATGCTAAGAGAGGAGTGCCGCCACTTGGAAATTGTGTCTAATGAGTGGCAAAGTCAATATGGTGAAGAGTGGGCGTTCAGTGTTCAATTGTTAACTAAATATGAATATATATAGAAAGAGGTGTCAAAAACAAGG
Organism: Rubia balearica; assembly: GCA_032355405.1. NCBI lineage: Eukaryota > Viridiplantae > Streptophyta > Magnoliopsida > Gentianales > Rubiaceae > Rubia > Rubia balearica. The sequence goes on along the minus strand of JAULKJ010281405.1, from coordinate 2,654 downwards.
GAAATATATTGTTGAGAACTAAACAAATGCAACAATGCTTTTAAATTTGAGCCTTTGCGAGGGGATTGGTAAATCTTTGAGGGGAGGATGCATGGATTCTAATGAAGTGTTGATGTCTCGTTGTCACTGTTTGGTTCAACAAGTTGAGAAATTGTAGCAGAATCTAGAATCTTACTCGTATATTGTATATTTGGTGAGTCTGCAACTTGGTCATGCAGAGTCAGAACCTATTGTCGATCTTAAATCATATTACGTGAAGCATATGAGATAGATGGAGTCTGTTGGTGACATTCGCAATGTGGTATACCTCGTCGATATGGTTTTGGAGGGGCAAGTACCTCAGGCCATTACCGTGGCTAATGGATTAGTTAGGTAGTCTAGACTTTAGAGTTAGGATCAGGTGAAAATAACTATAGTAGTAGGTACGCTTTGTAAGAGTAATAATGTATGACATTATCCTCTTGTTAGCAACACCCACCTTGCTTTGTGGATGTCTTAATGTTTTTTAATGTAAGGGTGAATGTGTTTTTAGTACATAGGCTATCATATTTGTGATTGTCCGGGTATGAATGTTGGTGATATTCCCTTGGTTTGTTTATCGTATAATATGTGAAGTTAAAATTTTTTTAGCAAGTTTGTTTTGTAGGATGTTTGGTTACCTAGGTTTCTACATAATTGTGAAGTGAATGTGATACTTCGTTGCAATGAGTGAAACCGAAGTCTATATAATATTTTAGTAACCCATAATGGGACACATAAGCAGGTGCAGTGAGAGAAGACCATTTCTTGCATTTGATCCAACCAAGAATTTCCGAGGAATTATTCCTCCTTAGGATTTTCAAGATTGTTAAGGAGAAATATCACCAGAAGAGTTCATCTTCAAGAAGCTCTCGCGACCTTCTTGGCAATGACTGTTGGAGGATTTCGTACCTAGGGTTTCATGTATTAAGTTTGCAGATGGTTGGCTGTAATTTTTTTAAAGGAGTTGTTAGGTTTTAGCAAAGAATTTGCTACAACCCTTTACTTTTGTAATATTCTAAGACCCTGATCTAATAAAGTATTCACCAATGTTTGTAAAGTTATGTTACGAGCCTATCATTCTTGAATAGTTTTTATGGGTATATTGGTATATACTATGTTCCCTTCATATTTTATAAGTTTGGTTAGGCCGCCGTTTTTCCTAAAGTGACAAGGATAATGAATTTTTACTAGTTATTATCGAAATGTCCCTTTGCCTGGTGAAACTTATATGGTTATGTTGTGTTCTCGACTAGTATGTCCAGTGATCCCATTTGAGGGTTTGAAGCGAGTAACATGAACCGCAAATGTGGTGACCATACGATTGCTTGAACGTCGTTACACTATTTTTAGGGATGTATCTTGTTGTGTATCTATTCGCTCCTAATCAGTTATGGTGGTGGGTAAATTGTCCTTTCTAAGGATATGCCATTATTCAATATTTTTACTACTTTTTTTTCTACAGAGGTATGTTATTTTGGATTCTGGTTTCGCCATATGCTTTTTTCGTTTATCATGGTAAGTCTTTCCTGGTGTGTTTGGAATACAATGATCTACTTGCGTGAAGGTGCTAAAGCTTCGTTTAATTAGGGAGAAAGTGTCCTTATGATTATTAATTCTATCATTATTTATCACTTGTGATCGTGTGGCCTATGAGGGTTTAAGCCTCTATAAGTTCTCATTTACAATATTCAACACTACATATCCGTCTTAAGCATAAATAAATTGTAACATGCGTACATACCTCCACTCCAAGATTTTGTTTAGGTTATGGCAATCCTTCACTTATTCGAAGCTAGGGCCAAGGACTATTAGTGCATCCTTAGTATCCGTTTTTTGGAAGCACCCCGGCATAGAATCCGGCTTTTCCCTAAAAATATCAAAACTCAAAAAGAAAAGGTCGATCCCCACAGATGACACTGTTGATGTAGTTGACTCTTTTTGAATAATGATAGTGCCCCAAATTAGCTTGCGGTGTGGGAGGCCATCGTCGTGCCTCTCAAGGATAGTATTTATGTGCTCGAATTACGGCTAACTATTAAATAGTAGCTAGTGGTAAGTTGAGGTCATCCACGAGGAAAGTGAGGTTATATTGAGTGTTAAATGTAATTAAAAATACACGAAGAAGTCACCCTACGTGTCTGGTAACCAAGTTGGGGGGTTTGATTTTAGGAAACACAACGACTACTTTAAACAACTAGATTAACCAACAGTTAGAGCAAACAATGTAATTACGATCACAACCAGCAAAGAAAAATGTAACTAATATGATAACGAGTGTTGGGCGTAATTGGTTTACATTTATAGTTATCCTTTGATCATTGACTAATTATCCCATCTTTATACATTAACCACATATTGTGGAGAACTTGTCAACACCTTTCGAGTGAAGACATTTCTCACCTCTCCTCGGTATAGTTAGAGTGGGCGATTGGCGCCACACGGTAACCCTTACCCCCGGGTCACTCTAGACAATCGGCATCATAGACTTCCTCGAGAATAGCAATAAACATGGAGATCTAATATAACTAGCACAATGTCCTACAAGCGAGAAGCATTGAGATAGCTAGCACAAATATATCTACTAATAACGACTACGAGGATCAACCTTCATGCTAGTCGATATTAGTGAGCCA
>JAULKJ010281395.1:0-13225 GCA_032355405.1 Rubia balearica | reverse complement strand
AACCCCCCTTTTCACGTGCTTTCATATATATATATATGTGTGTGTGTGTGTGTGTGTGTGTGTGTGTCTATATATCTAGCGTAGTATTTACCATTTTATGAGAAACACTTGAGAATATCCCATGTCTCTGTGGATGAGCCCGAATTGCCATACTATCTACTTAGTTGTATTTAGAACGCAAAAGGGCTTTGAAATAGCATTTTTGAGAGGTACGGCGTCGACCTCCCAATTAGCATGAAACTCAACCCTAAGAAGTGCATAATTGGAGTAGGCACAAAAAATATTTTTGGGTATAAAGTATCCTCCAAATGAATTGAAGCTAACGCAGAAAAAATACAGGCAATAGTCGAACTTCCTCAGCCGCGAATAGTAAAAGAAATGCAGGTGTTGATGGTATCTCTTGCATCACATAACAGGTTCATCTCGAAAACTGCAGAAAAACATTTCCCACTATTTGACATCCTTAAAAGAGCCAAAAAGTTCAGCTGGAATGAGGAAAGTCAGAAAGTGTATGGTCATTGAAAGATCAGGCCCATGCATTGCCAATGGTGAAGTCACCAATGCGAGGAAAGACTCTATAACTGTACCTAAAAATTTCAAGAAAAGCAGTGAGTTTGGTCTTGGTGCATCAAGAAGAGCATAGAAAAGTGCCGCTATATTACATCAATAGGATACTGCAAAGTGCAGAAATGGTGTACTTGCCAATCGAAAGATTAACTCTTGCATTAGTCTACTCTGCAAGGATCGACTAAGCTACTTTCAAAGTTACAACATAGTTGTGTTTGCTGGCTACCTAATCGAAAAACATCTTAAGCAAGCCAGAATAGTCTGGAAGAATGACTAAATTGGCTCTTGAATTGGGACAATATTAGATCCATATTCAGCCGTGACTGCAATAAAGGCGCAAGCCTTTGCAAATTTCATCGCAGAAATGACGAGCGCAGATGCATAAGAGGCAATTACACAAGAAAATCTTAGAATAGACAAAGGGAAATAAAAGTGGAAAGACATCGCATGGAAATTGTTTGTGGGTAGGGCCTTACAATCAGGATGAAGGTCAACAATGTTAAGTGCTTTAGAGATTCAAAGATAGTGGTCTAACAAGTTCGTGGAGATTATAAGCTATGAGAGGAGCAGTTGATAAAGTTGACCCACTTCCTTCCGATGTATCTCATAAATCAAGAGAGATCTATTTAACCAAGAGGAAGCCGTCAAAGATGAAATTTTTATTGTTTCTCCCATTGCTACTACTATGCTACCAAAGAGGGTAAACAGTGGCAAGTCTGGGGTCATCCAAAGAGATAATCGGAATCTCAGAGTCAACTACACATAACCTAAATCGGGTCGTCAATCTGATTATGTTAGGAATAATCAGTGTTTGGAATCCCACGGCCCATACATCCACGTGCTGGCACGGGGCGTGCAGCACGGTACAGCCCTTGCAGCCTCGTGCTGGTCTAAGGCACGCGACACAACACGGAATATGCAGGGTCTTATCGGTACGGGCTGCACGAACCACTGGTCATGGGCTAGTGTCTGGTTTTGAACTTTTGATTTGCGCGCCCTGTGTAGTTTGTCGTGGTCCATTAGCTAGAAGGACTTTTTTCTGATTCAAATGGTGCGGGCCGTGCTATTTTTCACACCCCGTGGACTAGTCATCACTTTTAGGACTTGGAACAGCGCAGACCATGCAAAGTAAAATGGTCCACGCCCATACTTATCCATTTGGGAGTGATTTTGGAGCACTGATGTTGCAGCTTGCACTGAGGTGTATGGCCCGCGTATATTTTCATAGGTCGTGCTAGCTACTTTGCATGGACCGTGCAAGGCTGAAGTTGGCTCGTGCCGGCCGGCCGACTGGTTCGGCTGGTTGGCACCGTATTCTGTTCTTGATCGTTTGGAACTTCAAATCTTCTTTTCCATGTTCAATTCTATCTACTACCATGCTTTGGAGTCCGTGGTCTTCATTCTTCTACCATCCTTACGAATGGCCTTCGATATCTTCTCTTCTACTTGTGAATGACCTTCAAATATCTTCTACCACTCTTGCGGATGACCTTCTACAAAATGTTGAAAAAATATTCATGAGCAACCTGCTTGTAAGATCACAAAGGAGAATGTAGGTGCTCGTGAATACAAAATGTTCATTAGCTTCAATTAAATCTACAAAATTTAGGATTTAGACAAGAAAACCAATAATGGTCGTCTAAATCATTTTTCATGTAAACCTAACTAAACTAGCAATCAACCCAAGAAAAAATGATAATAAGTGTGCAAAATGCATTGGTTATCGCATGCATAAGGGTGCACATCAATCCCCCCATATTTTGACTTTTACTCATCATCGAGTAAACAAAAATGAGAAAATATCTAGGGGGAATGTAGCATGCACAGATAAGTTAACCAATACATTCAACTGATTCCTAAGCTACCCTAGCTCCCCCCAAATATTATAAGAATCTCACAACTCACACTCTCCCCAAAAAATCTAAAGTAACCTATCCACCAAAAATACATAAAAGATATAAAAAAGGCAAAGTAGAATGATAAGTGCTAAACTACCTTACTCCGCCGAAGAAGCCGCTGAAGACAATCCAAGAGATGTTGATAAAGAAACCGCCAAAGATGGCCAAAAGATGTATAAATTTTCCGTTTCCAATTTCTCTCATTTTTCCTAGTCGTCCTTTTGGGTATTCATCCTAGCTTTCACACATGTTGTGCTCAATTCTCACCTTTTTCCACATGGCCTCTCATTTTTTCCTAGGTTTTCCAACCTAGTCGGGCCTAGCCTTTCAATTTTACCTATGTCTTTCGACCTATCCGGGCTTTCTTCCCATTTTTTCCTAAGTTGCCCTTTTGGGTTTCTAACTTATCTAGGTATATATATATATATTTTCTTCAAAATTTTCAATTTTTTTTGTTTAGCACCAAGTGCCCCTAGGTGGGCTTCATACTACATGAAGATCATGAAAAACAAAAACTTACACCACCAAAAGGGGTTCATCCCAAAACATCCACACAAAACAAAAAGATAGAACCCTAAAAACTACACTACCAAAAACTCTACTAACTTCCCAAAACCTAAGATAGCACAAGAAACACCAATAAAAAAAACACCAAAACCACAAAAGAATCTCAAGATGAAAAACTCCTGAGTGTTTCACTACTCCCTCCCCCACACTTGAACTTTGCATGGTTGCCAGTGCAATGAAACAATAGAAACTACAGGTGGGAAAGAAAAAATCAGTGGAACTCACTCATATGACCCCAAAGGATCCTTCCTCAAGTGTAGTGTCTCACGCCCCCTATTTCTTTCCTCTTGTCGTATTTCTTGCCTCTTGATGGGAATAATATCCCGAAAACGATAAATCCATGAGATGTGGAATCTCTTGATCAATTTATCGATGGCTTCTTCTTGGAAATCCGCCCTCTCATCCACAATAGCGAGCCCCTCCTTCACCTCGCGCTCGATGGAATCTAACTAAGACCCCCAAACATGCATGGTACCCTCCATTGAGTATATCCTAGTCCAAAAGTCTTCCAATTGTATGTTCATTCCGTCTACCACATGACTAACCTCCTGCACAAGTTGGGTAGAACTCGCAAGTTGTTCCCCGAAAATGTGAAATTGGTCGAGGACGTTCGCAGGTAGGTGAGTGAGACTAGGTTGTGCCGTAGATGGAGTCTCACCACCCTACACCTCAACATCTATGTCCGGGTTGGATAAAAATCTGTAGAAGTCCTTCTCAAACCGCGGATCGGGTGCTAGGAACAAATCCTCCAATATAGTGTCTTGGTTGATGTTGGTGTGCTCTGGCTGTGGAAGAATCATGAAATTGCAGATTGTTATTATTATCTTTTGCATTAATATTCTCTCAAGTTGTTCTCGTGTCTCCTTAGGGATTTTTTTGGAAAAGACCATATTTCCATAGCCTTATAGAAAGACAGGTTTAATTACAATAATAAAAGGTAAAAGGTCTTATTTACAATATTAAAATTTTATTATGCAACGTGTAGTAGTTATAAAGTTTATAACTCGATTCATGTAACCCAAAAATTTTATCTTAATTTCTTCTAATTTACAGTATTAATTCAAGAATATTCAAAGGCATGCATCAAGTATCATTCAAGAAGAATACTTCTTCCTGAATAGCTAAGACACTCCAAATCATGCTATCTCAACATGAAGGCTATTCAACCAAGAATCATTCTCCCTAAACAACAAATTCATAGCAAATCATACAATCCCATCAAGAAGATCATGCAATAAAGAATCATTCCTCCTAAATCACCACAATCAATGAAGATCTTATCATCAAAGCATAAGTACACTCCCCCCATCACTTAGTTCAACACCAGATCATTCATATAACCCAAAAATTTCATCAAAACACTTCAAGATTTTTTGAGTTTCAAGCTTCTCATCACATCACCATCATGCTGAATAAATTAAGTAAACATAAAGATAAAATGATTACCTAGATTTTGAAACCAAGAGATGATAAATCCACACAAGAAGAAACAAAAATACTAATGTTTGGGAGAAAAAACTCCAAATTTTTAGTTTCACCATGAGGAAGTGAGAGTGAGTGTTTTTGAGAGATTTAAATGATTTCAATGATTCCTATGGGTGACGGAATGTACTATGGAGCATTATTTTCAGCAAAGAAGGTGATTTAGAAGAGAGGTACAAATGAGATAAGGATGACATTTTTGAAATTTGAAATGTGGGGGGATAAAAAGTATCATTTAATTAATGCATAAGGGAGGTGTTGATGTACTATTTACACCAAAAATACTAGGGAATAAAATATTTCTTGAATTAATGAGTCAAAAATGCATGTTTTGGCTTGAATCAAAATTTTGAAAATATGATATTTTGACCAAAAAATTCCAGCCGCACGAGGCCTAACATGTGGCCAACCTCGCTCCGTGAGCTCCTGACATGAGGCTACACTAATGCTGAGGGTGCATACCTCGTGCTAAAAGGGCTAGCACGAGGCTTCCTGTGAACGGAACCCCCTTTCCATAATTCCTTCCCTTTTCTGAAAATCTTAGTCACCCAACAAATTATTTTTTTACAACCAAAAAACACTAGATTTGGACTCAAAATTTGTTAATCAACAAGAGTTTCATCCCAAGATCCTTTGTCACACACAAAATCAAGCAAAATCTATTTGCAAAAAAATATCAAAAGCAAAGCAAGAAAGAACACGTATTTTTATTGTCATCCTAACCACTTATTTCTTTTTCATACATTTCAATTGAAAGAACCTACCATTGGGTCTCCGAAGTCGCAATCAGAAACTCCACCCATGATGACATCCTTGTGAAGAGGAATCCACAAGGTGACATCCTTTCCTTTAAGCGCTTTGCTCTCCAAGAAGAGTGAATATCCATTCCTAGCCAATGTTGAGTCCTTAGCCATTTCTTTTGATTTTCCTTTCACCTTAGGAGAAACATACCAAACATTCCCATCTTTCTCAATCGTAGTTTCCTTATACCTATGTCTAGGTTTTCAGAAAGGCAAGAAGGAATAACAATGATAGATGCTTCTAAATCAATCATAGCATTTTTCACCAATTTACCACCCAAGGAGATAGGAATTGTAAACATGGTAGGGTCATCACATTTGTTGGGAAAATTTCTATTATTAAGAGTAGCCACTCCACATATTTTTAATTTTCCTAACTTCCTAAGTGGTTTGTTCCTCTTTTTAGTCCTAAGTGATTTGTTCGTCTTTTTCGTGCATGCAAATTTCAAGAATTTAGCATAAGAAGACACATGCTTAATCAAGTCTAAAAGTGGAACACTGACCTCAACCTTCTTGAAGATCTTACAAATGTGCTCATCGGTGGTTGTCACCTTTGACCTTTCCCTAAGTGCACTAGGGAAAGGTGGTGAAAGATGTGCACCTCGGGTATGGAAGCTTCTTGATGGGATCCTCCTCTACAACCAATTCATACTCCTACAAGTTGGTTTTGTTGCTCTCCACGGCCAAGTTATCTTCTTGCAAGATTTCCTTCTTGGGCTCACGTACCTCTTTTCCGCTAAGGGAAGTCTGAATGAATTCCTTGGGTTCTGAATCACCTTTGTACATTGGGATCCCTTCCGGTTGCTTTGTATCCCTTGGACATCAGACAGATCTGATCGAGAGGCAAAGGGGAAGCTTGACACTCTTCCTGAGGGATCTATCATCCTATCTATTTCCTTCTTAAGAGAACTATTGGCATCATTTCCCATCCAGTTCATTCGGAGGTCCACATATTTGAGCGAAGGTTAGGATTCTTGTCCCGAATGATTGGGATATGCTAGTTGTTATGTTCAGGAGGGGACCCCATCTGTCAATGGGGGTATGCAAAGGGTGATTGGTACCCAGACCCGCCATCGAAGGGTAAGGATATCGTGGGAACCTCTCAATGTGCTCTAACATATTCGTACCTATGGGTTTGGACCCATAATTGGGTCAAACGTCTATATTCTGGTGGATCAGACCAAACCCGTATTTAGGGAAGGAAGGTTGGGGACGATCTAATATCTCCACTGCAGGGCGTTTCATATGGGGTATTGTGAGGACGGGCCTGAGGAGATGGAAACTCACAGGTGCTTGTATCGATACCTACGGCGACCTCGACAGCGGTGCAATGGCATATCCTGCTACTACCAGGACCTGCATTATTCTAGTTAGATTTTTTTGGGCGCATGATGATGGATTTACAAGGGAAGGCTCGAGCTGGCCAACCTTTCATAGGTGCCATATTGAGAATCTGTTGTGGCCACCATGAACTATTCATCCATTCAGACGTGCAGATCCATTAATGTTCCCGCAGTGCTGGCGCTTCTTAGCCCAGGCACGACACTGGCCTCTAAATACAGTGGGGATCCATCAACCTTTATGTTTGGCTCTACCCATTGGAAAATAATTGTAAAAAGTTGAATTTTATTAACTTTTGGGCATTCTTTTGAGTGGGACTCGAACTGAATTATGACCAGTGGGTGCCATTTTTTAATTCTCCTCTGTGAGTACTATAAAATCAACTATTTAAACTCTCCAAATAGATAAAGGGTGAATGAGATATGGATGCTCAAAGAGTCACTCCTGGAAGGGAAAGTTAGGCGGAAATATACTCGCACGTAATAAGTTTTCTCTCATTTTTTACTATCTAAAATGCGTAAGAAATTTGAAATTACGTGTGATATCGAGATGGAATGACGTGTGTAATTTTCATGGAATCTTCATATGAAATTAGAATACGGTTTATCATGATATGGAATATATGAGATATTCTTATTTTTCCAAAGTCTAATTTGAATATTTGTAAAATATTCTTGGTGATTTGAGAATATTTTCTCTGATTAAAGGGAATCAGATCTTTCACATTTCGTTTCATATGGTCTCTTAAACTACTATAAATAGAGCCTCTATGTTGGATAGAAAACTCGCACCATTTTTAGGTTCTTAATTTCTTTTTAATTTGACTTTTATCTTTCCTTCTCTGTTAAGGTGATAGTCTTTCGGGTTTTGCGGGAGTCTGGGGTAATTTTTATTTGTTAATTATTATCTTAGATGATTTTATCCTAGGGAACGATGTCCACGGCGGGACTCATTCGTTTTAAGGGCATTGAGTGCGATTGCTTGAAACTTGATTATTTATTGTAATTGAAATTTTCCAATTGTATGCATGCATCATTAATAAGTTTACTATTCTTTCATATTTAGTTGCTCATGAAATTTTATTATTTATTTTCCGCATGATATTATCAATATATGTTCAACAGTCTTGAAACGAATGAAATTTGTAGAAATATATTGATTCAAATTTAATCGCAATAATTGCATGCCATATCATGTGTGATTAACGCCTGGACGGTACTTACCATGTGCATAATTAAGTGGAGCGAATCTATTTACAGGCACAAAACTCCTAAGTCCATGGAATTTGAATGTTTAATATTCTATGTTATTGTTAATACTTGCATTTAGGAATTTTGAACCTATATGTAAAATTTGAGTCTAATTACTATAAAACTTAAGTCATAAAAAATTTCTAGTTTTTAAAACATACCTCATAATCTCGATAAACATTATCAACCATCTCTCGTTTTTATCAAACATATTTTGTCTCATCAACACGTGCCCATGTTTTCTGTAAACTTCACTCACAAGCTGGTTGATCATTCCAAACCAGAAAAACTTTTACCGTCAGCATCCGATGCTCCAAATATAAATTTGAGGAGTATATTCTGAGAAGAAGGAACCACATAACTCAAGTGCTCTACAATCGACTTGCAACGTAATCAGTCCAAACTCACTTCTTTTGGAGTCTTGGGACTATTGGCACAAGTAATTATTATCTTTTGCACTAATATTCTCTCAAGTTGTTCTCGTATCTCCTTATGGCAAAATTTTGGAAAAAACCATATTTCCATAACCTTATAGAAAGACGGGTTTAATTACAATAATAAAAGGTAAAAAGTCTAATTTAAAATATTAAATTTTTTATTATGCAACGTGTAGAAGTTATAAAGTTTATAACTCGATTCATGTAACCCGAAAATTTTATTTTCATTTCTTCTAATTTACAGTTTAAACATTAGTTTTTCCATGACTTATGAAAACAACCTCATCTCCTTATAGTGTTAAAACTGTCCATGTAATCAAATTTATCGTTTCATGGGTTCTTTTTTATGCAACCAAATCTATTCGAAACATGGGCACGTCTTAATGAGACAAAACATGTTTGAAAAAAACATGTGGATAGTTGATGATTGTTTATCGAGATTCTGGTATATTTTAACAATTAGAAATTGTTTAGGACTAAAATTTTATAGTTAGAATTAAATTCTAAATTCCGTTCCAAAATTTCTAAATAAAGATCACAATGATAATAAAATAAGTTCACAATTAAAATTACCTGCATTTAGAATTTCTATACATGTAGTTAGATTTTGTGATTAAGAGAAAATCATATGCATAATTATGTTGTTTGTGTCTTCGTATAAGGGAAATGGTATGCCATGTGCCTAATTATTACCGAAATATGCATATGCATTATATAATTATATTGAATTATGTGCCTATTTTAGAAGAATTGGTGCATATTGAATATTCTGTCTGTCGAATTATATGCTTATTTTGCAAGAATCTTATTTAGTATAATTCATAATTAATTAGAATTTGCATGTTATAATACTCGACTAAATATTTATTCAAAATTAAGCAGGCCAAAACGAAAATATGCATATCAATTAAATAGCTGTTTGAAATTATGCATCCAAAATGAAAATATGCCTGTCGTATCTTGTATTAATAATTCTACACCGCATGTTTTCAATTTTGCAAGATAATTGTCAAACTGGATGCTATTTTCCTTATTCAAATTAAATAGATTTTCTAAGTGATTAATGACTGAAATTGCATACACTAATCCGCTACTACAAAATTGCTGTATGCATTTATATGAAATATGCCTAATCCAATAGTGTATTCCAAGCTACTTAAATTTTGTATGCCTAATATCATGAATGTCTTGCTCAAATATTTTTGCATGCACTAGTTGCATGTTCTCAGGCTCAAGAATTGCATTGGAACGGTATAATTAAAAATGCAAGCCATAACATTAACTTTTATTTCAAGAAATCATGCGTGCGGAAAATCAATATTAATTTTGAAATTGCTTGATTAAATTTGGGCCGAGGTTTATGCTTAGATCTGTTGCAAAAAATTATTTTGAATATTTTGTGAAATCTTTTCCATATTCATTGGGTTTTGGTTGTTTACAATAGAACTATGTCTAGCAAAGACGTTGCTAAGACTACCTCTTATGGTTGTTCCTCATGCGGAGGAACCTGAGAAGTTCAATAATGGTATGAACTTCAAGATGTAGCAGCAAAAGATGTTCTTCTACTTGTCCACTATGGTTTCGGAACACTATGTTCACGAAAATCTTCCAGTTGTGGATGAGAAAAGCACTATGGAAGATAAAAAAAATGTTGTGGCGTAATGACACTCTAAAGAGTATGTCTATCGCAACCTCATCTAAAATAGCCTTCACGCCATTTGCAACGCCTTCTAAGGTGTTGTGGGAAATTCTTGATCAAGAGTATAAGGGTGAGGAAGTTGGAACCAAGAAGTGGGTCATTGGAAAGTTCCTCAACTACAGGATGGTTCATGCAAAATCTTCAGTCATTTAAGCTCAAGAACTTCAAATGATGATCAATGAGCTGATAGCCGAGAAGATGACAATAGGCGAGACTTTCCAAATCTACAGCATCATCGAGAAGTTTCCTCCAAGTTGGAGAGACTTCAAGAATTATTTGAAACACAAACGAAAGGCGATGACCCTGAGAAATCCAATCCAAAATCTTTGTGCTGAGGAGGATAACCGTAATTTTTAAGAATAAGATCAATGAGCCTGTGCCTGTGGCAAGAGCCAATCTCGTGGAGGCTGATGGAAGCCCCAATTTCAAGAAGCTCGAGGAAAAGAAAGGATCCAAATTGGGAGCTAAGGGTGGAGTTTCAAAAAAGTCGAAGTTCACTGGAAAGTGCTACAACTGCAACACCATTGGCCACAAGTCCGGTGACGGTAGGAGCCAAAGAGTGCTAAGAATGAGGTCAATTTTTGACAATCTTGCACGTGATATGGATGACACCAATCTGTGTGATGTGATTTCTGAAGCCTGCATGGTGGAATCCAATCCAAAGGAATGATGGATTGAAACTTGTGCTACCAAGAAAATTTTCTCTTTCAAGGAAGTGTTCTCAAACTTCAAGGAGATTGAAGATGGCGAAACCATCTTCATTGGTAACTCTACAACTTCCAAGGGGAAAGGTTGTGGCACTTTGGTGCTGAAGAAGATGTCTGGGAAGGAAGACATTGAAGAATGTCCTCTATGTGCCAGACATTTGCAAGAACCTTGTGTCCAATTTTGTGGTGATCAAGCATGGTTTTAGGCTAGTGTTTGAGTATGATAAGCTAGTTTTGTCTAAGCAAGGTATGTTTGTAGGCAAAGTTATGAGCTACATGGTATGTTCAAGTTGAACACCATGGTTATACCTCCTAAGAACGATGAAATGAATGCTTCTTCTTCTGCTTACATGATAGAGTCTTCCAATTTGTAGCATGGTAGACTAGGACACGTTAATTATGATTCGCTAAGAAGATTAATTAACATGGAGAACATTAACATGAAAATTGATGCAAATCATAATTGTGAAAGTTGTGCTGAAGCGAAAATGACATGAACATCTTTCAAACAAGTTAAATGAAACACAAAACCTCTTGAGTTGATACATACTGATATATGTGATCTCAAGTTTGTTCAAACAGGAGGAGGTGACAAGTATTTCATCACTTTCGTGGATGATTGCATGAAATACGGCTATGTGTACATTCTGAAATGTAAAGACGAGGCAATTGAGAAATTCGTTCTCTACAAAATGGAAGTTGAAAATCAACTTGATAGAAAGATCAAGGTGAAGAGGAGTGATCGTGAAGGTGAATATGTAGAGCTGTTCCACGACTATTATTCTAAAAAAGCATTATTCATGAAGTCATTGCCCCTACTCACCCCAATCAAATGGTGTGGCTAAACATAAAAGTCGCACGTGGGGGGCATTTTGATGGAAAACTATCTTTTAAATAAAATACCATTTAAGGATGAGATGACTCCCAATGAGTTTTGGAAAGACACAAATACAACCTTTACGTACTTGTGAATGTGGGGGTGTTTTGTAAAGGACTTAATACCACACCCTAAGAAGCTAAAGATAGGACCTAAAAAGTTGAGTATATATTTATAGGATATGCACATGAATGTATTTCTTATCGCTTTCTCGTACACAAATCCTATCATCTTTATATTCAAAAGAATACGATCATGGAATCAAGAAATGCGAGTTTCTTTGAAGATGTGTTCCCTTCCAAAGAAAGGGCTGGATCGTCGAAGTGAACCATTGTGTCCATTGACAAAGATATAGGAATTCCAGACGATCTCGAGGATCAAGAGGAGGAGGGAGATGATTACGAAGAAAATAGATTAGGACTGAGAAGTCATTTCATCATGATTATCAAAGTTTATGCTTGAAATTGAGCCACAAAGCCGTAAAAAATTGTGAATTTATTTGAGGGCCGTACGTGGAAATAAGCGATTAAGAGTGAAATCGATTTGATTCTTCAAAATCATAATTGGTAGGTAGTGAACTTACCACCTAGGTGTAAACCACTAGGCTACAAATTAATCTTCAAAAGGAAGATGAGAGCTGATAGTTCGATTGAAAAATATCAAGAAAGACTTGTAATAAAAGGTTATGGAAAGAAGGAAGGTTTTGACTACTTTGATACTAATTCTCTTGTCACGAGAATAAGCTCCACTATAATGATACTTACTATTGCCGCGTTACGTATTCTAGAGGTTCATCAAATGGATGTGAAGATTACCTTCTCGAATGGAGACTTAGAGGAAGAAATCCACATAGAGAAACATGTGGGTTTTAGCCCTCCATGTCAAGGAGGAAAGGTCTGTAAGTTGGTGAAATTATTGTATGGTCTTAAACAAGCTCCAAAGCAATGACACGAGAAGTTTGACCATGTCGTTCAAGCCAATGGTTTCAAAATCAATGAGTGTGATCATGCTGAACTCTCATATTGACATGAAGGATATGGGAGTGGCGGATGTGATCTTAGGGATAAATATTATCTGAAGTTCTTATGGTATCACCTTTACCCAGTCTCATTATGTAGAAAAAATCCATGAGAAATTCAAAAAGAATGACCCAAGGGTGGCAATGACTCCAATTGATTTCAATTTTTATCTGCGAAAGAATAAATTGAAGGCTATTGATCAGGTGGAGTAATCGAGAGTCATTGGAAATATGATGTACTTAATGAGTTGTACTAGACCATACATTGTCTACATTGTAAACAGGTTGAGTAGATACACGAGTAACCCTAGTATTACTCACTGGAAGGAAATAACTAGAGTATTGAGATATCTATGTTTTACTCGTGATTATGGTCTACATTATACAAGTTATCCAGCTGTAGTTGAAGGATAAAGTGATGTAAACTAGATAAATGATATAAAGGATCTAAAATCCAGTACTGGGTATGTATTTACATTAGTCTCATGGAAATATTTTAAACAAAAGGTGATGTGACGTCAAAAGCATGTATTTTCCGAGGCATTTAACACCTCTTTTGTAATGTTTTTGTTGTAAGATTGC
>JAULKJ010281386.1:0-13226 GCA_032355405.1 Rubia balearica | reverse complement strand
ACCTATCCCTTTGAGCTTTAGCATCACATATAATCTCAAAAGGGAGGTCTCAATTAGGGGACTGGATAATGGGGATGGAAACAAGCATTGCCTATAAAGTGTCAAAGGCTCTTTTGCATTCTAGGTCAATCCCAAAATCCGCCTTTTTTGCAACAACTTGCACAAAGGGGAGGAAATCTTAGAAAATCCTAAATGAAATGCCATTAAAAACTCGTGTGACCTAGGAATGACCTAACATCTCTAACACTCAAGGGTTATGGTAGGGATTGGATCCTGTCAACCTTAACTTTGTCTACCTCAAGACCTAGGGAAGAAACCACATGACCTAATACAATTCCCTTTTCCTCCATAAAGTGGCTATTTGGAGTTTAATACGAGGTTTCTTTCAATGCACCTCTTGAGAACTAACGATAGATGGTTTAAAAAACTATCAAAAGAATCTCCATGAACGGTGAAATTGTCCATAAAGACCACTACAAAGTGCACAAGCTAACCATGAACCTTTGGAATGTGCCGAGAGAATTGCATAGACCGAAAGACATGAGTCTATAGGAAAAAGGGCCAAAAGGGCATGTGAAAGTGGTATTCTCTTGATCTTACGGGGATATGAAAATTTTGAAATACCCGGAATACCCATAGTAAAAATCTCGCCCGGCGAGCCTCTAAAGCATTTGATCAATAAATGGTCGAGGAAAATGGTCTTTCCTAATTACCACATTCAACCTATGGTAATCAATACACACACTCCACCCATTTTGCACACAAGTGGGAACCAATTCTCCCACTTTTCTTAGGCACAACTTGGGTGGGGCTTACTCACTTGCTATTAGAGATGGGGTAAATCATTTCGGCTTGGAGAAATTTAAGGATATCACTCTTTACTACCTTCATCATCTACGGATTAAGCCGATGTTGGGTTGCCTCACTGATTTAGCCCCATCATCTAACAAGATACGATGCATGGAAATGGAAAGGCTAATTTCCTTGATATCGGAAATGGTCCATCCAATTGCCTTCTTATAGCTTTTAAAAACCTCTATCAAGCTTCTCTCTTACTCTTTGGTGAGTTTACTCGACAATACCAAGGGTAAAGTTCCTCCCTCACCAAGGAACGCATGTTTCAAATACTTGGGTAATGGCTTCAATTCCACTACTGGTGCCTTCTCAAGAGATGTGGGGATTAATAAATCTCGAGGTTCATCGAGAACTTCACTAAGGGGGTCGATAGGTAGCTTATCAAATTAAGACTTTGAATAGTCTCAAGAAAATGTATTATCGAAGAGTAATCAATCATTTCATTTACATCAAGACTATTTTCTAAAGTGACATTCAAACAATCTATGCTATCAATCACATACCCATCTTGCACATAATCATTAACAATATCAACAGCATAGCAGGAGTGACCCTCACTAAAAAATTTCATGGCATCATAGATACTAAACTTCACAATTTCCCCCATTATACTCCATGATTGAACATTCACTATGCACCTCAACTTTAGTTCTAGAAGTGTTCAAAAATGGCGGCATGTTTGTCATTCTTGATATGAAGAATATAAAAATTGGCTGGGAAAATTGATTTATTAACCTTAACCAAAAAATCCTCCACAATTCCCCCAGGGAAATCATTAGAACGGTCTGCCATTGGATTACTACCCCGGTTTAATGCAATATTCCAAGATATACGGAATCATATTGATTGATTCTCCTAGATCTAGAATGGCATTTTAGAAATTCTTACCTCCTATGATGCAAGGGATGTGAAACATGCCGGGATCATCACATTTAGGGGGCAGTTGATTTGAAAAAGGGCCGACACTTGACCACCAATTTCTATCTTTTCACCATTTTTCAAAGTTTTATTTCTCCTAGGGGTACATAATTTCTTAAGGAATTTAGCAAACCTAGGAATTTGGTAAATGACATTGAAAAGGGGGAATATTTACCTCAGACTTGCGAAAGACTTCAAAAGGTGCTTTGTTCTCATCCTTGTGATTCTTGTCCCGCAATGTTGTTGAAAGGGTGGTGGTGGAAGGATCTTCCTGATTTCACACTTCTCCAGTGGTTGAGTGGTCATCTCCTGGACCTCTTTGTTCTTCACAACTAGCTTATCTTCTATCTCCTTCCTGACCTTCATATCTTTCTCGGGGTCTTTGATATCCTCTCCACTCCTCAAGGTTATGGCACTGGCATTAGGAGGCAGGGGGTTTAAGTTCGGTTGTGATGTGTTTCTTGTAATCCCTAGCTTCCAATCGGACCACGGAAGATTCTATTTGACTAACTTGGATTTCCAAACTCTTGAACCTCTCGAAAGAGAAGTGCTCCATGTTTGTGATCCTAGATGTGGTTTGGTCTTCCAAGTTAGTGACCATGTTTTTTATAGCATGCATGAGCTCCTCGTGCTCCGACCTTGGTCTTCCTCTTCGAGGGTTAGATGACCCTTCACCCTTGGGTAGGGTTGTTGTTCCGCCCAAATGTGCCCTTCATTTCCTTGTAATTAGGGTTGTGCTCCTTGAAGGTTCAGTTGAGACACACCTTGGCCACCTTGAGGGTTCAATGCACCGGCTTTATCATCTCTCTATCCGGGATTGTAAGTCTTGGAATATGGATCATACTTCTTCTCATTTCCTTATCCCCTTTGGAAACCTTGACCAACTTGGTAGCCTGTATTCCCTTGGAAACCTTTTCCCTGTACTTGTCCTTGTCCTCCTTGATAACCCATGGCTTTAGCCTCCTCAAACTCTTCATCATGGATTTGAGGGCATGCATCGGTGGGTGTTCCAATTAACACACCCCACAAGCTTTGACTTGATGCACCCTCCCCTTCATTAGCTCCTTCATCATAGAAGCTGAAGCTTGAAATTGCTCCTTAAGTTTGGGGGTTTCAATATTTGGAGGCTTTGCTCCCTTGCTCTTTTCCTCACACCAAATTATCTCGTCCCATTTGCCATGTTTACAAACACCGACATGGCATATTTTGGGCTCTTATTGGCAATTGACCCATTACAAGTGCCATTGACCTTCCTCATGTCTTCAACGGACAACCCATCGAAGAAATAATACACAAGATCTCCTTATTTGTAAGGGTGATAGGGGTAACTAGCTAGCAACCTCTTGAAACTCTCCCAACATTCATATAAAGATTCACCAAAATATTGATAGATGTTGCTTATCTCCTTCTTCAAACCCGCCGACTTAGATGCCGGAAATAATTTCTCCAAGAACTTATGTTTCATATCCATCCATGAGGTTATACTTCCAGGGGGAAGATAGTATAACCAATAAATAGCCCCATCCTTCAAAGAGAAAGTAAACGCCGTAGATTGAAATTATCTTCCAAAGCTCTGGTTGGCTACATGTCCATGCTCACGAGGTTGAACTCGGATATGGGCTTGTCCGTATCCTCCCCACTCATCCCATTGAATATGGTAGACAATGAAGCATCCCAGATTTGAGCTCAGAAGTGACATTTTCCGAAAGATGGGGGAAGATGATGCAAAGTGGTTGACTCTCTATGTAAGAAGCCATGAGATCCCTCAAGGTTCTAATATCATCTTCTATAGTTTGTGAAACTACTTAGGGTGGTGCTTGAGTATCTTGGTTAGAAAAATGAGTTGGTCTCCTTTCTCTCAATAATGTTCCTAAAAGATCGGGATCGTAGTGCAAGAGTTTTTGTCTATTTTTATGAGTATCGGCCATAAACCAAGAACTAGAGCAATACAACCCTATCCCAAGAAACAATCACAAAAGAAAGAAAACGTGAAAAAAATATATATAAAACACAAAATAAATAAAGAACTACACTAACACTTTCATAAAATACGCATTTACCGTGGCAGCGGCGTCAAAATTTGAAAGGCCGTAGTCATGCCTATCGAACATAGTATTTATAGGCCCTAATTGTGGCTAAATATTAGAAAGTAGATAGTGATAAGACAAGGTCATCCATGATGTAAAGAGGGATTTATCGAGTGTTAAACGTAGTTAAAAAGCCCACGAAGAAGTCACTCTTGTGTGGTAACAATGTGGGGGGTTTTTGTTTTTGAAAACACTACGCTTACTTTAGCTACTAAATTAACAAACATTTATAAATTGCGATGCAAATACAATAACACTAGCACAAAAGGCGGAATAAAGATTATAACGAGTCTTGGGCGCAATTGGTTTACATTTCTAGTCATTCTTTGATCATCGAATAATTATCCTCTTTTTATGCATTAATTGAAATATTTTGGAGAACTTATCAACACCTTTTGAGTGAAGATATTTCTCACCTCTCCTCGGTTATAGTTAGAGTGGGCGATTAACACCACAGAACAATCCTTACCCTCGGGTCACCCCGGACGATCGGCGGCATAGACTTCTCGAGAATAGCAATACATATGGAGAACCAATAAAACTAACACAATATCCCAGTAACGATAAATATTAGGATAGCAAAAATATATCTACTAATAACGACAATGAGGATCGGCCTTCATGCTTATCGTTATTAGTGAGCCACATTGATAATGATTCAAATCCATTAAAATTTATCTTAAATCTAAGAAATTTCATCAATAGATAATCATAATTATTTGTCACGCCCAATTATAACCTAACATCAACTAACGAGAATCACATCGACAAAAAGTCAAAGTCTTCCGGATTTGACCAAAAACCTAGAAAATATTTAATTCGGAATCTTATCCCAACATAAAACATGAATTAATCGTACAAGAGAGCAGAAAATATACTTGATAATCAAAGTACAAAATAGGATAAACCAAATCTCACAAATTTATGCTAGAAATGCTTACCAATTACTCCAAAGAGTATATTTTGCCTAGATTAGCTAAACACATAACAAAAGAACAAAATTACATGGTAACCATAAGATAAAAGATGAAGAAATAAATGAATGAATTCTAGGGTTTTGAAGAGAAGAAATTTGGATAAGGGAGAAAAGTTGTGGAAGAGAGAGGCTGAAAATGAGAGTTAAAGGGTTTCAGCCCAGCTGCGGGCCGCCAGGCATCTCTACGACCCGTAATGCCTCATTTGACCCGCATTAGTGACCACATTGACTGGGCAATGGGCCAGAGCTATTTCTTGCAGCTCGCAATGAAGAAGATGTTATTTTCTAGCTTCTACCAATATAATTGGCATCTTCTTCCAATCTTCTAGTTTCTTCATTTTTTCTCTCCAACACTTGATCTCTTCCAAACCCAATCACTTTAACAAGATCTTAAAAATTTCATAAATCAATGAATTAGGATGTAAAACATATGAATTAATCCTAACCCCTTAATTGATAAAATGTCAATTTCTTTTCAATTAAGTCCCTAACATATTTACAAAATTAGATTTTGAATGTATTAAAAATAGGATATAAATTGAGGACATAAAAAACCCCATACTTAGACCTTTACTTGTCCTCAAGTAAAAATGATCAAGGCCTAAGGTAGTTTCTAGATTTTCTACCCATAATATATTCGAAACCTTTCTCCTGAGAATTGTTTTAACCCTAAACAGGAAAGACTACACATCCTCATATTTGTGATTAAAACTAATTCTACCCAACAAAATTTTCAAAACAAAATTTCCGAGGAGTTAGCCAAGGATAATATGAACAAGGGGAAAGCAATCGAGGTGGAGACCTTCGTGCCATGATCGGGATCAAATCCCAAAATCTCATCCCCTCCTCAAAATAAATTCAAAGTGGCGGAGATCCCTATCTATGTGCCGGAACCATCATTTTTGGAGGGCTTGAAGAAGAGAATGATGAGGCTGGGGAAGATGGTGGGAATGACCAAGACCATGCCAACTTTGAGATTGAGCATATTTGAAGACAACTAGCCTCTCATATTCTAATTTGTCTTATTTAAATATTTTGGGAAGTGGAACTATGATTTGTACGATGTGGAGATGATTGAACTACATTTCCTTTTTCAAACAAAGATTTAAGGCAATTTGTGGTTTTTTGTTTCTTAACAAGTGTTCTGAACCCAGATATAGTTATTTTAGCCTTGAAACCAAATTTCAACTCCAAATGATTTGATAGGTATTGTTGTAAAAAAATTTGAATAACTTGTGAAAACATGATCTTTATGAATTTTACCAGTAGTCCGGATCAATTTCCAAGTTCTGAAATCCTTCGGAAATGGGCACAAAAATGATAGAACAACCTTCTGCACACGTAACTCCATTGGCAAGTTTTGTCAGATATGCCTGACATAATTTATGAGTTCAGAAACTAAGGTTCTCAGCTTGGATCCTATATCCGCCCCTTTCAAGTTAAAAATTGCTTCTTTTTTTCTTGAATAAAACTAATTACGAAATCGGAAGCGAGACGGTGCCTTTTTCAAATGGCCTAACGGAAGGTTCTAGTTCCGAAAGATAAAAATCTGCTCTTTAAAATAACTGAACCGACTCATTTACAAACTCGGAACTTGGTCGGAGTAAAAAAAATCCCCAAATTCGAGTTCATACAATTCAGACCCAACTTGAGAAAAACAATATAAGGCTCTTTCTGCATCGCAAATCCATTCATTTCATCTTCACATTGTGTGTTCAATATAAGTTCGGGAAAACCATGGCTAGAGGGGTGCTTCTAAGGTAGCAAGGCTCGATCCACAGGGCATAATCCCGGTATGATGAAGTTAAATTTGTATCTCAATTTACTCAAACTTGTTACCATGCTTTAAGAGAGAATGAGAAGTTTCTTGATTATTACATAGTTGATTTCAATGAGTACCTAGGAATAGGATTAGCCGACCTTATATGCGAAATTCAAGACCAACATGTTGAGAAATGGTTATCTTGAAATGAACCATCGTATTTCGATGACGTGCGTCAATTCTATAGTAGTTTACATGAGGTTGGGAATGGGGATTATTCTACTAGGGTAGGGGGTTTTGGCATTACAATTAGCCCGAGGACTTTGAATGAATTGTTAGAATGCCCATATCAGAACCCAGAACATGTTTATCTTGAAGATAATGATGGTCTGTTGGATGATATTTACCATAGGGAGAAATGACCTTTGCTTGATGTTTATTACCTCTTTATTGAACCCATCGAATGTAGTGTGAAGTATTTTCAATGAAAAGCGTTGGATTTGGGAAAGCCGGAGACATTTTGTGTAACTCATTTTTCCATTGACCAACAAATTGTCTATGAAATCACTGCTAGGAGTTTAGTACCCACCGCTAGTTATATAACCGAACCTACCTACACAACCCTAATGTTGTTTTATTATATAATCGAGGGTAGAAGGGTAAAATTTAGAGCGGCGATTTTTAGACATATTTTATCGGTTGCAACTTCCAGAAGATGTTAAAAGTCTCTCGTATTGGAATTTCATTACACACATCTTGAAGAAGCTAGATGGGATAACTTTGACCCAGTAGGAAAATCTTCTGAAGTACTTTGACCAGACATATTTCCAAAATAATAAGTATGTGTTATTCGGAAAAAAATTGTGCCGCAAGCTCATTCTCGGTGCGAAAAAAGTAAGCGGCGCAGAATTGACGAAAGTTAGAAATATTCTTTATTATTTGAAATTTTTTAATTTCTTGAAGTTGACTTCTTTTTTCTTGTGTAAATTTGGATTCAAAGAAGGCCTATTTCAAAGGGTTCAAGGATTTCAATAGTTGGTGCGGAAAGAGCTCTCGTCCATGAAGGAAAATATTTGGAAATTGGAAATAAAGACAATGATCTTACGAGAGGCATCTAGCGTCAACATCTTGACCTCGTCTCCATCGCTATATTTCGACGGGTTATCTCCGAAATGATTTCTGGCAATCTTGAATTCATAACTGTGTTTGAATTTGGAATATTTGGATTGTAATAGATTCTGTTAACAATTGAATATTTTTCATCTTCAATTTGTTACCGTTGTTTGATTTTATTGATTTCAATGTTTAATATTAATCTAATGCATACCATATTCATATATGCATGCATGTATGTATGCATGTGTAGAAAGTGTGTGTGTGTGTTAGAAATAGGTTTCTGTCAGTTGTTTTCAAGGCAATCAAATATTGTTTCCAAATAAGTCCATATTTCTATAGTTAACTATAACAACCAAAGGGCCTACGAACTCGGAAGCCTTTCCTGACATGTGGTCAAAATTAAAAATCAGCACACTTTCTCCTACAAGATTACCAATCGTAAACTATTAATACTTTTTTTGTCACTACTTTCTTTCCCGTCTTTGCCTTTCTTCTTTTACAGTTGACCTTACCTCGAACGTCCACCAAACTCTTTCACTGTGGTTGTTTTGATAGATAAAATATTGCAAACTCCAGTCGTCCACTTGAAGCAGAAAAACATCATTTGATCCACTGATCGAAGTGCATTGACCAAAATCTATAATTTTCTCGAAATCATTTTCCTGAACAAAAGCTCTTTTGCCTTAAAAAACAATATCCCATCGATGGTCTAGAGGATCTCTTACATAGAAGATCTGATACGCTCGAGAAGCCAATATGAATGGATCTTCCCTCCAATAAGCATGAATTCCATGAACAATGGTGAATCCTAAGTCCTAGGTTTGCCAGTCGTTGTTAATATCCACCCATTGACATTTAAAAATAGGGACTCACATAGTCACATAATCAAGCTCCCAAATATAACAAATAGTTCCAAATTAACACTGTTGGGGGTACATAGAATTTTTGTCACCCCTAGTACCAACGTGTAAAGCTTCAGACACGAGTGACATTCCACTGTTTCGGGAGACATCCTTATCATACATTGATTTGGTTGTGAATGTAAAGACATCTATGTCGTACCCTCTATAACTAAGTATGGTTCCCACGGATCTACGAGCAAACCATTTAACTTTTTCAGTATGCTCGCCGATGGCTACTGATCACGAAGCCATATCGCAAAGGTCTTCGTGAATAATCAAACTACTTCAGCTTCATTAAAATTGGGGTGACCTGCTCTAATGTCATCCTTGTGAATCTCAATATATGGGACAGCATATTCTTGGTTGCGAAGAATATAAGTATGCGCAGCGAATAAATCTTCCGAACTTGGACTAAAGAGATTGCATTGTCTAACCCATTGGCCATGTAACCTCCCTTAATACCTGAGATTCATAATCCCAACAGAATTGACCTCCTTCAAATAATCTGTACAAAACTGGATTCCCTCATTAAAAACGTAACGCTGCACGATACTTGCATCGGCCCTATACAAAATTCTAACAAAATTCTTCAATATTTTCATGTATCTCTCAAACGCTTACATCCATATAAAGAAAATAGGACCTCACAGTTTTATCTGGAAAATTAAATGAACAATTAAGTGAACCATGATGTCAAAGAATAAGGTGGTGATGTAAATTTCCATCCGGAAAAGATCTTCAACAATTATTGCTTCCAACCTATCTAACATTGAAATGCTAATTCTTTTGAAAAATATAGACTTGAAGAAAAAAAATATTTGTAATACACAGGCTTACATGGGATGAAATTGACGACCAAATGACAATGGCATTGAAATCTTGCATTAGGTTGTGGCAATCATGTGACTTCAACCCACCCAACTTCAAATCTGCAATAGACACACATATACTTATGTTGAAAGAATAAGAACCATAAACCTTCAAATTAATAAGGGTGTCACAATATGATTGCTTCTAAGACAGACATAGAATAGCAAGTAGGGGGCAATTAATATTCGTCACCGTTACACACCCGCGCTAATTTCTCCCTAATCCCCATTTCGGCCAAGTCCTTTGAAGCCTTTAGCCCATCTTTTGTTTTCCTAGGGGTGTTCATCAATGTCCCAACCAAAGAAGCACATACGTTATTCTTAATATGCATCACATCTAGACAATGTCTAATTTCCAAATTCTCCCAATATGGTAGTCTAAAAAATAGAGCACTTCTTCAAACTACTTTCAACGAAAGATTTGCGCATCTTTTTCCCAAAGTCCTTTGACAAATGTTTAAAATTTTCAAATACCACAAAACTAGTTAATGGTACAAATGCCTCCATCGCCTTCACTTCCCCATTAAACCATTTTTTTGTCGATTCCCATGGATTTCCCCAAGGAAGAAACCTCCCATGACTCTGATAAACGGTCTTACAACTATACTTCAATTAATGTAAATGAGCATCATTATCACACATGGGACAAGCAAGATGACCTTTCACTGAGTACCCTGACGAATTCCCATGTTTGGAGAAATTGTTAAAAAAATAGAGCTGTCAATCTGAAAAAAGCTCTCACACTCCCATCAAAAGTTTGCACACCAACATTAAATAAAGTAAAAAAATTCACCACAGGAGGAGTAAGGTAGACTTCTATATCATTTTCGGGTTTCTTAGGCCCTGATATCATCGTAGATAACAACACATACTTACGTTTCCTTATTAACACGATGTGAGATTGTAGATCACAAACATAACGGAAAATAAACTATGAGTGCTGCTCATATTACCAAACGAATTCATTCCGTCACACAACAACCTAACCTTAAATTTCATAGTTCAGAGTCAAATTCGGGATAAATTTCATCTAGACATCTTATGTATGTCTAATGACGTCATCGGTGGGTTTATACCTCCCGGAATGCCAACACAATGACTTTGCATCACCTTGACATGTAAGTAACTTATTCAATTGGCGAATAAGAGGGAGATACCAAATCACTTTAACCGGTATTTTTTTCTTTGATTCCAACACCATTTCTGCCCCCATCGCAATCTCACCCCTCTTCAACTTCTACCTAGATACCCCACATACGCGACATGTATCATGATCTTCATCAACCTCTCCCCCCCCCTCCGGTAAAACATACAATCATTTGGGCACACATGTATTTTTTGCAATTCCAATCCCAACAGACATAGAATTCTTTTTGTGGCATACATTCTATCAGGCATAAGATTACATTTAGGAAGAAATTCTCATACCAATTCAAGAGTTTTATTCATTAACATGTCAGTCCATCCTAATTTGTCCTTCAAATTCATTTTAATCAAAGTGGCACTCAAAACGGAGTGATTTGAACCATTATACAATGGTGTCTTCTTGTCATCATGTAAAGCTTGAAGTATCTCGGATTTACCTTCAAAGTCTCTAGAAACATCATTAACCATTGCATAAAATTTCTAATTTCCATCTAAATTATCTCCCACATTCTTCTTATCCAATTCAACATTACGAGACGTTCCCTCAACTTCCCCATGCCATATCCAAGTATTGTATCTAGTTTGAAACCCTCTCATTACGAGATGTTCCCACAACTTCTTCCTCCCTAAATACAAATGATTATCACAATACTTACACTGGCATCATGTACGGATCGAACCATTTTTAGAAGTATGCTGAAAAGCTAACAACACAAAATATTATACCAAGGGCATATAATTGGGAGATTTTCAAGGATTATTCCCGATAAGTTCAAATTGATCCATTTCCCTACAAGTCAACTATAATTCAATCCATGAACATGCAGTGCACAATAATCACAACGCTAATCTTACATGAAAGGAAAACTTAATCAAATTATGTAATTTAAAGAAATCAAACCATTATTTTGTGTGCTCGAATTCGTAATTCACATCTTCATCAATGGAAGAAAACCACTAAAGAGATTGGTATAGATTGAAAATAGAATCAATTAGGGAATTAAAGAAATTGGGATCCGAGCTTGGAACCTGTTTTTAAAAAACAACAAGCTTCCAACTCGGAAGTGACTACGATTAAAGGCGGTTTGACATAACCGCCTTTGATTTGGATAAATTAGAGGTGGTTATGCTAATGACCGCCTTTCATCGAATTGATCAAATGTGGTTATTCAATAACCTCCTCTATTGGCCGTTAATCCACCTTTAAAATTATTTCCTTGACCCGAATCATGCTTTTCGAGTTTAGAACTGTGTACGAAAAAGGGTTCCTCAGCTTTTGCTTGGAATCACCTTCTAATATTGTCTTTAATAGACAGCTCTTCACTAGTGTTATGATCAAGATAATAAATGGATTAATATGCCGTACATGCTCTTCAACAATTGGATCAAATTCAGCCAACATTTCAATTAAACCTAATAAATTTCCATTGCTAATTTGATAAAATTTCTCATTTCTATCAGAAAATGCTAAATTATGTTCTGCAAGAAATTTCACAATTGTAAAGATTCTTAATAAAACTTTTTTCCAAAGAGTTTTTTTTATGAAATTGTTTTGGAGCAAATTTATCAAGAGTCCCATTCTTTTGCAACCTTAGACTCATATCATTCCATATTTCCATGTTCTTAAAATGTTTCATACTAGTGTCATACTCTTTTAGTCATACCCTAATATGTGATCAATCCCCAAAACCCTAATAATTTAATTGACTTTCTAAAACCCTCTTAAACAATTTACAAAATTAAAATTAAAAAACTATCAAACTCTTTTGAATGAACAAGTCAATTTTTTTTGTGAAGTATGTCGTGCTTATATAACAAAAAAATGTCAAAAACCAATTTAGTATGAGCGGAAAAACATAACGTGAAACTTGAAGGGATTTATATTTACAATCCCAAAATGTGGATGAAAAATTAATTCACCTTACTATAAAATTCAATGCAACAGTAACGGATTATCCTAGCGTTTACAATACAGTTGGATTTGGCAATTACTTTACTACAAGTCCACGGCATCAGGATGCAAGTACACTGAAACCCAGAAATGTCGAAGAACCAAAGTTGAATAATGCCGATCTTTCCTCATAGTGATGCAATGTTGAATGGAAAGTACTAAGTGATGAAATTTCTTTACAAACTTGTCAATCCTTCTCCTACAAAGTGGAAAGTTTGTCTAATGCCACGAGCATGGCATGCAACAGTACATATGCCCACACGGGACAAAAACTGAATTGAAG
Source organism: Rubia balearica (assembly GCA_032355405.1). Classification (NCBI taxonomy): domain Eukaryota; kingdom Viridiplantae; phylum Streptophyta; class Magnoliopsida; order Gentianales; family Rubiaceae; genus Rubia; species Rubia balearica. Next base: position 361 of record JAULKJ010281386.1, on the reverse strand, counting down.
TCTTGCTCCAAGTATATGACACACAAATCTTGCATTGTATGATCCTTTTTGTTACTATCTGATCTATTCTCAGCTATAGCGTTTGAACCATCTTCCTCTCTGCCTGTTCTTTTCGCTGCAGCTGCAAGAGCAGGCTTCCTCAATACCCAATGACGTCTTCTCTCCATGACATATTGGAAAGCACGATGCGCTATAAGATAGATTCCAAACACAGTGAATCCCATGGAAGAAAATCTATACCACCTAGCTCACTTCCCCAGATTTGCAATGAGCTGATCAATAGCTTTGTGGGACACATAAAATGGCCCCTTATACGGCTTTTGGATTCTCATTGTGCCAACGTCATCTTTAATAGCCTCAC
>JAULKJ010281377.1:0-13229 GCA_032355405.1 Rubia balearica | reverse complement strand
ACTTTGGTACACGGATTTTTTTAGATTATGATATTTCTAGCTTATTCATACTTTATTTGCTAATATAGAGCCTCACAGTCATCGCTCGCCTGTCAAGGATCCTGAATGGGTTGTTGCTATGGACTAAGACATGGATGCTCTTCGCACTCAACAAAAGTGGAATTTGGTTCCGTGTCCTTCACATGCCAATGTTTTTGTATCTAAATGGATTTATCGTTTAAAATACAAGGTTGATGGCTCTCTTGACAGGCACAAACCCATGTTAGTTACTTCGGATTTTTCTCAATTACCTGGTTTTGGATTATGATCATACATTTAGTCTAGTGGTGAAATCATCCACTGTTCGCACAGTGTTATCTCTTGTTGTCACTTGAAATTGGCCTTTACGATAGTTTGATGTTAAGATTGTATTTTTTAAATGGGTTCTTTATTTTCCAGTTTACATGGAGCAGCCTGCTGAATACAAAGACCCGATGCGTCCAGATTATTTATGTTGTTTAAGGAAGGCCATTTAAGGCTTGATGCAAGCTCCTTGTGCTTGGTTTCGGCGATTCAGTTCATTTTTGGTTGGTTTGGTTTTATATGCAGCTCCTCTAATAAATCTTTATTTTTATTTTCACTAGGTGTCTCTTTGCTTTATTTGCTAGTTTATATTGATGAAATTATTTTTACAAGGAATGACAGTTGTCTCATTTTAATGTTTATTGATCGGGTTAATACGGAATTCAAGATTGCCAATCTTGGCGCTCTTCAATATTTTTGGGTTTGGAGGTTGTTTGTACTTCCGATGGCTTATTCCTTGGTCAGGCTTGATATACCAAGGAAATTCTATTGAGTGATGGTATGCAGGATTCGGCGCCAGTTGCTATCCCATTTTTTCTTTTTCTCAACTTGCTAGCTCTTCCGATAAGCCATTCGAAAATCCCACGCTTTATTAATCTTTGGTTGGTGCACTATAGTATTTTTTTATTACACGTCCCAACTTGGCTTATTCTATGAACACAGCCAATCAATACATGCACGCTCCTACTGATGGCCATTTCCAGGTTGTTACTCAAATTATGCGCTATGTGTGTGGTACACTCCACTATGGTATTCAATTTTGTGCAAATTCATCCTCATTACCAGTTCTGGGTTATTCTAATGCTGATTGATCTCATTGTATTTAGACTCGTAGGTCTACATATGGTTACTATATATGGTTATGTCATTTTCCTTGGTGGTAACCTTGTTTCTTGGAGTATTAAGAAGAAACCTACAGTCTCAATCTAGTTCGGAACCATAACGTTGTGCTATGGCCAACACTGATGCAGAACAAGCTTGGTTGACCAATCTTTTTCAGGATTTAACTGTATCGACTCGTGCGCCTCATGTTTTGCTGTGTGATAATAATAATAGTGCTTTCTTTCTTCCTCAGAATTTAATTTCACATAAGAGAGCCAAGCAAATTGTTATTAACAATCATTTTGTACGTGAGGTGGTGTTTCCTTGCAAGCTGAAGGTTGTTCATGTTTATATGAACTTGCAGCTTGCTGACATGTTTACAAAGGGGTTACATCATACTCAGTTTGAGTTTCAACGTTCCAAGTTTTGCGTTGCGACCAGTTCTACGCTTCACTTGAGTGTAGTAGAGATATAATTGATTTAGAATCAGGATAAGAAAACAATACCCTTTCTGATTGGTTTTGTGTATATAATGTTCCATGTTTGTTTAGGTCTTGTATACCACTTGTACTCACTATACATCTATATACACAACTACAATTATTTGTGAATTTTATATTTTATCCGCATTCTAAATTTAATTATTTTAAAAAGATAAATTTAGCAATAATAGAAAATTTTACGTAAATTCAATTGTGGCCGCTATCACATCAAGTGATAATTTTATAATCGATAAGCTGTAGAAGAATGATGGACACTTTCATATCTTTTTTTCTTTTTCCGAAGAGCAGGGAAAATAATAGCGATTTTATCTGTACCAAACAAGAATTATTAGTGAATTATTGTTCTTGGGCAAGCTCGATATGCCAGAGACATTTTATTACGTGTCGGCATGGAGAATTCATCGCCGGTTGTCATCCCCTTTGTGGCCTTTTCGCAGCTTTCAAATACTACTGGCAAGCCATTCGAAAATCAGAGGATGGGTTTCAGTATGAAGAAGATATTTACTACCCCTCACCAGAGGATGTTGGAGAATATAGCGGACTGTACAACCCAGAGAGTCCAATCTTACTGCATGAAAATGGGGGAGGAAGGTGAGCATACGCGGGAAGAGGATGGTAATTTACTTGATCACTTGCATGAGGAACACGTATCTATTGGAGGAGGTGGAGAATATGCAGATGCACAACAGAATGAGATACAACAAGAAGCTTCCAACGAATAAGCAGTATTGGATTTTAGGATTGATATTGAAGAAGAAGAGGAAAATATTGCAGTAAGAATGGAAATCAGCTCTATTCCGCCATCAACCCAGGTATCAGATGAAGATGGAAGGGAGGAGGAAGAAAGAATCAGGTTCAGACATGTGGAAGGGGAGAATAGAGAGGTGTTCACAGAGAAATATATGATAAAATGCGGGAGAAAATACGTCATACCGGAGGAATCGGGGAAAGATTGTAGCTGGCTGTTTGTGAATCCATATTCAAACGGGACATTCAGTTTTGACGCGAATTTCACATCCCAGAATGATGATGTGGTTGGAGAAGGAGATGGATTCAATTTCGGAATAGGTCTAAACATAGGCCTAGGGCAGCTAGGCGATGGGGAAGATGTCAACATCAGCATCAAGAACCACTTTGCAGAAAATTTGGAAAAAAAACAGATAAGCAGGAGAAGAATAAAGATGATTTTTTTGACAAGGAGAAGAGGGATGGAAAACAGGTGGTGGACGTGTTGTGTAAGCAAAGTAATAAAGAAATGATGGATGCAGTAAAGGCCCTGTCGAATCAGGGCTTTACAAGAAAGAGAGTTATTATTCAAAAGCCAAATCCGGAAGTGAATCATCCAAGCCCAGATTCTGAATCAGATGACGACACACAGACTCACTCACAAATTTTTGGAGAATTGTAAACTTACCCCCCGGTCATCGACCCCCCCACGTGCGTAGCTCACATTCGCTGACCAAGCAAGCGAAGACTCTCCCCTGTTTTCCTTTGAATTCTCGGGAGTTGTGAAGCCCCTTTTCCAATGGTAGTTGTCAACAACTTTTCCCTATATTTTTTCACCATTTCAGCCTTTTGAAATTACTCCTATTCTTCCTTTTCGCTTTTGAGAAGCCCCTAGCTTTTTGAATTTCTACCGATTCACTAATCGATTCCAGAAACGTAATTCCATAACTCGGCAATCCAATTCCGGCAAGCTCCCGACGTAGATGATTCATTATATGGATAATACGGTGAAGACCGGTCGAGCCTACAACACTTGCGTTTGATCCGAGTTCATGCTTTGGTCACGGAGGTAAAATTCTTTCTTCAACAGCTTTCCTGCTTCTTTTCAGATTATTCCCATTGCTATGTTTCTACCTATTCTCCACACGCTTATCAATTTCTAGCGATTCTACATCAATTTCTACCAAAGAGGTGCTGCTCATCAATTCCGGAAGGCTTGTTCCAGTTCCGCAGCTCTGAATCGTATTCCAATTCCGCCAAGCTTTCGACGCATTGGAGGTGGTGAAAACTGGTCGAGGTTTCAACATGCTTTGGTGAGAGAGGTACGTTTCCTGTGTGACCCATTTGATGCTTTGGTAAGGATAGAACATCGGTTCCTTTTGCACTAGTTGTTTTAGTAGGATCCCATAGTTTTGTGATTAGTGGTTGCCTTGTTTTGTTTTATGGTTGCAGATACAAATTAGAATGGTTTTTGACCTGAACCTTGAGTTAGTTGAACCTCCCAGCAACCCCGATGTTCAACCATTTGATTTAAATGAATTTGTATCAGAAGATGAAGTGTTTGTTTCCGATGAAAGAGTGGGGGGATGTTGGCCCTAATGATGGTCTGCAGGGTGATAGAGTGGTACCGGAGGATGTGGATCAGCAAGGGTTAGAGAATGGTTGTGGTGATGAAATGTTGATTGGGGAGGAAGAGGATGTTTTGGAGGAGTTAGGTGAATGGGGCAATCTTGCTTTCCGTATGATGGGTCATCAGGATGTTGAGAGTGAGGGTGCACATGAAGAAGGGGGGTGGGTCGAGGTTGTGTCAAAACCCAGGAAGGGGACGGAATTTAGCACGGGTGAAGATTTTGTTGCCCACATTCATAGATATGCACATTCTGAAAGATTCCAAGCTCGAATTAGAAGTTCTGATCGGTTTGATGAGTACAAAAATGTAGGTGCTCCTTGCAGGGCTACTGGTGGAAGGATCATAGTGAGTGCGTATGCGGAACATTATAGAATCCGTATGGTATGCCAGAAACAGGGGACCTTCACATCTAGAGCAGTGTCTACAAGCACCTCTACCCGGACATGCAGAACTGACTGCAAATACGGTGTGATCGCAAGGCAGCAGTTGACCGGAAATGGGATTTGGAGGATTACCAGTGTTACAGATGGCCATAATCATATATGTGAACCAGCTGGTTCCCGACATTTGCCTAGATATCGCATCATTAGTTTGTCTGATCAGCGCCTGATATTGGAGATGAATAGTTCGGGTGTCTCAGTGCCACACATCTTTAACATATTCATCAACAGATATAAGGGATACCGGGATGTCCCTTTTACCGAAGTAGATATGCGTAACTTTCTTTATTTCCAATCACGGGAGCTTATGAGACATGGTGATTTCGCTGCAATGGAAATACATTTCAAGAAAATGATGGAGGAGACTCCTAGTTTCTTCTATGAGTACGATGTCGATAGGGAAAGGATGTTGAAGAATGTATTTTGGGCAGATTCACGGTGTAGGGAAGCGTACAAAGAGTTTGGTGATGTAGTTTCCTTTGACACCACCTTTGTCTCCAATCGTTATCGGATGCCATTCGCACCTTTCATAGGTGTGAATCATCACGGCCAGTCAATGTTGTTTGGTTGCGCATTGTTGGGTAAGGAGGACGCTGACACTTTCGTGTGGCTATTCAACACTTGGAAGAAGTGCATGGGGAAGGATCCAACATGCATTCTCACTGACCAGGATAGAGCAATAGGTACCAATATTTATGATGTCCCTATATTTATGACCTAAAACTACTTGTATTTGTCGTATTTAAATTCAGTTTATTTTACTAATGTTGTCCCTATATTTATGACCTAAAACTTGTTGTATTTGTTGTATTTAAATTCACTTTATTTTATTTATGTTGTCCTTATATTTATGACCTAAAACTTGTTGTATTTGTCGTATTTAAATTCAGTTTATTTTATTTATGTTGTCCCTATATTTATGACCTAAAACTTGTATTTGTCGTGTCTAAATTCAGTTTTTTATTAGTGTTTTCTAAAATTTATTGACGTCCAGTGTTAGGTAATGGTCCGTTCTAATTTTTTTGTTTTTATAGTAAAGGCCGTTGAAATAGCTTTTCCTGAAGCGAAGCATAGGTGGTGCCTATGGCACATTATGTGAAATGCTGCAAAGAATTTGGGCAGGTTGTCTAAGTGGGATGAGCTATATCGGGAAATCCTTGGATCTTTGCATGATTCGTTGACTGAGGAGGAGTTTGAGTTTAGGTGGAAGGAAATCGTGGTGAAGAACAAATTGGAAGCAAACTCATGGATGGTGGAGATGTATGAAAGGAGGGTGAAATGGGTTCCAGTATATTTTAAGTCTGATTTTTGGGCGGGTATGTCATCCACGCAGCGTAGTGAGGGAATGAACAATTTCTTCAAGGGGTTTGTGAATATAAACACAAACCTCACCAAGTTTGTTGAGAGGTATGGGCAGGCTGTGTGCAAGAGGATTAATGAAGAGGAAGATGCGATCTTCAAGTGTGTGAACTTGCGTTCACGGGATACAAGCACCCATCCGTTCGATTGTGTTTTTGAGAAATTGTTTACGAGGGCCAAATACTTGGAGTTTCATGAACAATTGCTTGAGATGGGCAAGAATAGCGGGACGGTGACTAGGGTAGAAGGTGGTGTGGTCGAGTATGATGTTGTTGTGAAGCATTTCCGGCCCGGGTGGACAAAGAAGCGGAACTTTTCCGTGACGCTTGATAGGAACTCCATGGACATTATGTGTGCATGCAAAAATTTTGAGTTCCGGGGGATCTTATGTGCTCATGCTCTTCGTGTGTTTTGGGAGGAGGATTTGAGTGATGTGCCCGAGAAGTACGGTTTTTCGTAGGTGGCGAAAAGATGTTCCCCGAAAGTATGTCAAGGAGAATTACCCGTTGTCCGCTCTATTTGGGAAAACCCCGGTCGGATTTGCGAGGTACGAGGCCATTCATGTTATTTGTGATAAAATTTGTGTTATGTTGATGAATGATGAGAAGTTGCACCAAGAAGGAATTGTGAGACTTGGGAAATTGAAGTCAGATTTGGAGGCGAAGGCTCAGACGGTCGATGGGTTGCACAAGTATTTTGTGGCTGGGATTGGAAAAGTGTACACCCGGAAACCGAATGTCATTCATGAAACAAGACAAGGTGGAAGTGAAACAGTCGGTGTGGTAGATCCTGAATCTATCAAGGATCCAATTGATAGGAGGGGTCGTGGTCGTGGTCGTGGCCAAATGAAAAGAAAGAAATCAATCGTAGAGCGTAGTTCTGGTTGTCATCGTGGTGGACGTAGAGCTAGTGAGAGGGTGGCAGTTACTCTGTAGATGATTCCCATAGGTGGCAATTTGGAGCTCAGCACAGGCAACATCCTACCAGCTAAGGTATTATGTCGATTACAGTATTATTTGTATTTGGTTAAATTAAGTATTTCTCTGTACAGGAATTATCATTGAATAAGTTGTGTTGTAGAAGTTCTTTGGGCGCTGGTTTAGGGATCACTGCAATTCGACTTCGGTGAGCGGTAATAGAGGATTTGGGCCTCAGCAGTCCTCATCTTTTGTCCCCTTATTTGGTGGTTTTCAAAGCTTCCAGTGAATGCAAGAACGAATTGGATGACTGGCTTTTGCCTTAGTTAGAGCTATTTTTATGAAGATTACAAACCGGTAGTGAATCGGAAATGGTTTCATTTGTTTTTTGGTTGTTTAATAATGGTAGACTGGTCTTGGTTAGTAATATCCAACTACTGTTTGTGGGTCACTGAATCCTGGGCCGTCAATGCTTATTTATATCCTACCATTTGGGAATAATCATAGTAATGCAGAAGAAAAGTGCAGCAGTTGAACATTTAGATTATCATCAATTTGAAACTATTTAGTTGAAGGTAGCAATTAGATCGGTAAAATATTTTGGGATGAATACTTGATTATTGGTTGTGTTTGTCTACAAATACACATTGACATGTGGAAGGTAATGAACCCCGTCCAGTTGGTAATTGAAGTGAATACAGTTATAATGTTTGTACAACAATTGAGTCTATGAATCCCAACTGATGAAGAACTGTATTGCAGAAAATATGCAGAACTTGCCAAAAATCCATACATAATTCCCAGCCTTGTTTGGTCTTGCCAGCTGACCTTTGCTTTAGCTTCTACAACTTCAACACCTTCTTAACTGTTCTTTTGTTCCTGATGATCCTTTCCCTCACATTACTTCAGAACAATACACCACCGTAAGGACGGTTGATAATCCTTCGATTCCCAGGCAGTCTAGCCGCACCTCTTTTACTCGGTACGTCTCTGGTGTGGAATCTCTTGGATGAATATCAGTATTTCTAGAATCAAATAACACAGTTAGCTAAAATCTATTACATCATAAGCACGTACTGCAACCTCGTACACTAACCGAAACTATGAAAGCAAACATGTAGATGTATGGGATACAAATTTCAGAATATAGAGCAACCTCGGAACCGAATAAGCACTTGCAAAAACTGGTTGTTAATACTCTACGTTACATATCAAAGTTGAACAGTTAACGCGGAACTTGTATACAGCTTTTCAGCAGCTAATTTACACGTAACACTTTCCATGGAACTGCAAGTAAGACCTTATCTGAAACTTCAACTATATTAACAAACGAAGTAAAGAATTTTAAGAATCGAGTTGGATTATCATGAGCAATATTAATAGTCATTAGACTTCTTCGTTCTTTCAATATAATCATCAGAATCATCAGGGGTATAACTTCATCAATGACAAGGAACGATGTACATTATCCAACAATTCCTTAACCAATATACACATGACCTATATCCTAGTCAAATGTAATGTCAAATATATTGAAAACCTACCATTCATATTCTTCCCCCCTCTTCAGCAGCCGCACCATCACCTGCCATTCACGAGAACACAATTCACCACCACAGAAAATTGGGAGCTGTGGTTCTGGACAACATTCTTTGCGGTTTGCGTGTGTAAATGACAGCAGTTAAATGACATTACGAAGCTCTAAATTAGAACTAACATTCTAACTATTACTTAGCACAAACAAATGATACAATACCCTGCAGTCAATTTAAAAAATCAAACAACATCGTGAAAATATTAATTCACCCTACGAACCTAGATTCTAACACTATCCTCTTACCTAGCCCCTTAAAGAAGGTGGAAGGCATCATTATATTGCAGTGGATCCGGGCTGCCGGAGAGAAGAGAAGGATGCGTTGCAGAGAGGTAGCCTAGATGGTGATGTAGCCGCGGTTGTGGTCCAGATAAGAGGCGGGGCGCTTTGCAGTCATGATGCGGCGCTGCGTGTCGAGGCGCTGTGTTGTCGAAGTGAGCTAGTGGATGAACGGTTGTTAATGTGAGGGGGTGGTTGAGGCCGGAGGGGTGCCTTAGGTGTTGGTTGAACCGAGGGATTTGGGAAAATGTCAGAGCCAGGCCGGTGAAACCTAATGTTGGGGCCTATATCTAATTAGTGTTCCGGTAATGAAGTCTGGGCCAAACTTGGGCTGATCCAATGGTAGGATCTAAATTAATTGCATGTAACAAAAATAAAATCGAAGTTATATGTAATATAAATATTCGATTTTTTAATTTATTTTCATTGGGTTGAGCATTGGGCCAGAAGTTAATTTAAAAGCTTAAATAAAATTAGCCCATCTAATTTTATATATAATTTATTTTATATATAATTTATTTGTTCTTATAATGAGGGATTTTTGGTAATCTTTTATAATTTCGACCAAAAGGTCTATGACAAAACGGTCAAAAGGGTTCAAGGGTATTTTTGCACTTAAAAAAACTAGAAGTTGGTTCGGCCCTTTTGAACGAAAGGGTAATGTTCATACATTTATAAACAATAAGTATCGATATTTTAAGGAAAGTAATGCGAAATTAGAATATCAGGTGACGTTTGACCTTTGATGATTGAAAACTAACCTAGTTATTAGTGTTTATGGGTTGAACATTTATGAGTTAAAAAGTCAAACCTTTGTATTAGTGTTTATGTACAAAAAGTCAATTAAAGGTTGCCGTTGATTAGGTACATTCAAACCTTCATACTAGTATGTTTTATGAAAACGCCAAGTAAGGGTAGGGGTTGGCCATTGAGTAGTTATAATCATACATTGTTGGTTGTACATAAAAAGTACAGTAATGGTAACCGTTGAGTTGTTAATTACTGCTTATATGTCGTAAGAAAATGATGGGGTGACTGTTGATTACTTAAAGTAAACTCAGCCATCAGTGTTCACATACATTAAGACAAGGGTGGGGTGACCATTGATTACTTAATGTCAAATATTTTAATTCGTATTTAATTTGAATTTCTATATAAAAGTGAAGTACGTGTTGACCGTAGATTAATGAAAGTCAACTTAGTTATTAGTGTTCATATACTATTAATTAAGTAATAGAACTAACCGTTGATTAGTTAGAGTCAACTAGAAAGTCAAGTAGGGGTTGACCGTGGTTTAGATAAAGTAAATACTTCGGTGCAGTGTTTATATTCAGAAAGTCAAGCAAGGGTTGACTGGTATTTGTTACAGTGAGTCCTCAGTCATTGGTGATTGACCATATAGAAAGTCAAGTAAGGGGTGCGTGTTGATTAATTGAAGTCAAATTATGTCCTGAGTACTCATATATAATGAGTCAGAGAAGGGTTGACCAGTTGATTGGTTAACGTTAAACATTCCTATTCTTATTTATACATACTAAGTTAAGCAAGTGTCAACTGTTCATCAGTTAAAGTCAATTGGGTTATTAGTGTTTACACGCAAAAATGTGAAAATGAAGTTAAATTAATGGGGGATCCTGCATGGGTTGACTGTTGATTGATTAAGTCAAGTTAGTCATTAATGTTTGTACAGGGGAAGTCAAATATTACTTTACGTTGATTAGCTACTCCCCCGTCCTCAGGTTACACTGAACGGACCGCAACTGACCGTTAATACGTTTTACTACGCTTCATATCCGCAAATAAAATGTTGATATTTAGAAACTACTTATAAAGACGAATCCAATATTCGAACATATGATAGTATTGTTATTTGTATATCAATTTAAATATGTGGTCAAAATTTTAGAAGGTTGACTGTATATGGAATGTATATCAACCAATTAAAGTCAAATCTTTTCAATACTCCTTCATTCCCAATTAAAGTCGAACTTGGTAAATTTTGACCATAAATGTAAATAACTATATTTAGAATAAAAATATCATATGAGCTCTTAACATGTTCTTCCTAAATATTTTATGCAGAATTGTTACGTGCAGCGAGAGATATTAAAGGTCAAACATGATCATCGAAGACCCTAAACAATTAAATAGTCCAAAACTATTGGTACCGAGGGAGTATTATTTAAACATAGAAAGTGAAGGTTGATTTTATTTCCATTTTCTTGGAACATTGATTTCCTTAACAATTGTGCTGGGTAAATTTCCCGCCCCCTACTCTGCCAAAAATTTTACATCTTATTATAGCAACCTCTCCAATAATAAGCCAGCCCAACATCTCCTTCTGTAGACAAATTTTGTTCATTCGTCCAAACCTCAGTTCATTTTCTATCTACAAATGGCTCCAACCCAGAACAATACATCCCTGAAGCGAAAGTCGCCGGACGACGACAATCCATTGTATACGGCAATCTCACCCACTGCACTGCGCACTCTATTTGAATGGATAAGTGCACGCCACTATGGGTTGAAGGAGGATATCGAAGAACTTTTCAGGCGTATTATTAGTAACGGTGGGGGTTCAAATCTGAAGCAATTCCTCGTAGGGGAACCCCTTCTGGTAATGCTCACTGATACTTATGACGGAGGGATTTTCCAGAGTAGCATTGCTATTGTGAGAGGGAGAGCCCGCAAGAAGTTATGTCTTGACTCTCCATCGCCGGTGAAGTCGGCAATGGGAGAAAAATCAACCCCTGATTCCACTTAGAATTGTTTTCTAAACAGATTCAAGGCTATGTCTCCCCTTTCCTTCATATTGTAGTCATTGTCTCGTAGCCATTTCACGTTCTGTTGGAGTAGTGGTAACTTTGTGATGAAGTTTTTCATGTGGCTCAAGTTTGTTGTACTTGATAATGTTTAGACATTGTGTACCTTATGGATCATGGATAATGTCGTATTTGTTTGTTGGGCCATTGTAAAATCTGCTATGAATAATTTACCCGCAAGTTTTCTGCATACATGGGTTGAACATGACTATGAAGTTAAGTTTATTTACCAAGGTTGCTATAATTTCATTAAATTCAATTTCATTTAACTGTGAAGTAAGAATAATATGGTAATATAAAATCCCAGTTTGTAGGAGTGAGCTGGTAAATTGGAAAATGACTGACTAGTGGCAAACTCGCAAATTGGAAATCAATTTAATAGTTGCATTGTGTGGACCATTCATTTGCGGATAAGGCTTCGCTAATACTCGTGACTGAACCCTAAGGCCACATGGCCTGACTCCACGCCAGTTGCCTTATATATACGCTTAATGCTCACACTGGGTCACTCATTTTCCGTCCACAAATCCCCTTTCTGCTCGCTCCGGGCAGACGCGTATACAGTTCTAGTAATTTCCTGGCATTAATCGTTACCATCTAAAAAACTCAGGTACATGTTTTAAATTTCGTTGCCCCGCTCCGTTTATGGAGCATGATTTGGTCTGAGTTTCCTCGTCCGTGCTCTTTATATGTTTTTGTTGCCATGGTTTAGGAATGGAGTCGTCCACTGGTAGTGTTGCTAGAATCTCCCTGACACCGGTTTTGTGCAAGAAGTGTAAACATGAAACCCGTATCATGGTATCAAGAACGGTGAGGAACCCGGGTAAGTTATACCACGCTTGTCCATTTCAACACGGGCTCGAGCAGTGGGTGGAGAATGAGGCTAGTAATGGAGACACACAAGGCGCGACCACATCAGCACAAACAGGGAGTGAGTTAAGGAGAACGGTTGTTTGTATGACAGAGGACGAGAAGGGTCCGAAATCCGCACAACACCGTACGGCAGAACCAATTGTTGCCAATCCAGTTAACTGCAACTGCCGGGGTGGTTATTCTGCATTCAACATGCTCAATGTCATGATGTTTGGTGTAATTTTGTAGGACTAATCATGAATCTTATGTATGGAAGATGTTAGGTTGTGTACTACATCTGTAATAAGTTGTGTAATATTTTTGGCATAAAGCCAGTTTCTTGCTGAACCATTAGAATCCTCTTTTGTACTAATCTATTGTGTTTATGTCATGGGGTATTGCTAATATTTTTCCCATGGTATGTAAAGTTAATTCTCCCCGATTTTGTTATGTGTTTGTTACAATACTGTCAATATGCCAGAGTGTTTACAACTGTTGCACTTGAGAATGGGTAAAAATGAATGGATATTCTTCTTCATTCATCAGATTAGGTGTACGCATTAATGGATCCTAGAAATGGTGCAAACATGTAATAAGAGGGAAGAACTATGGACGATGAGAAGAGACACATCTGAATGAGGAAAAGAAGACCACCAAATTACAAGAAACATACTTGATGACAATAACACCAACTACCTAAATCATTGCCACAAGGGTACACCAAAGTAGGAAAGGAAAACATACACCAAATTGCTAGGGATGCTATGAATGATTCCACTGCAACCACAATACCAACACACCGGCAGTGGTTGCTAAAAGTTGACCAGAACTCCTTAATCCAATATGTGGATGAACTAGACCTCCCTCGTCAGTGTTGGGAAGTTGGGGTTCCATGTTGGAGCGATAACCCCTTCACAGTGGACGATTGTGACGTCCGGAGAAG
>JAULKJ010281366.1:0-13229 GCA_032355405.1 Rubia balearica | reverse complement strand
AACTAATGAAGTTTTGGATAATTATAAACTGTACCTAAATGTTGTTTCAAAAAAAAAACCTGTACTTGAATGCTGTAGTGAGGTTGATGAGTTTTGATTTTTGTTCCCTTTTAATCTGTTATACAACAATTCTGTGAGAATGGTTGGATTTACCTTTCTGCCGGGCCAGTACTAGTTTGGATTGAGAGGGAGTAATAAATTGAATATGCAATTTTATAGTGTAGTTTTACATTCCCTTTATAGTGTAGTTTTACAATCCCAAAGTTCCGTCTTCAGATCACTAAGAGTAGGAGTTCCTTCCCTTGATGACGGGGTTGACTATACATTGTAATGTTTTGACTAACTTTTGTTCAGTTTCTGGACTTTCAGGGCATGGATCCGGCGGCATGGGAGCTGTGCTAGCTGGAGGTGCCGCAGCTGCTGCAGCTGCACTAGGTGCCTCTCATCTGGCTCATGGTGGTTCTCACATGGGAGGACATGGTGGTGGATATGGACACAGTGGTGGCTATGGACATGGTGGTGGCTATGGACATGGTGGTGGCTTTGCTCATGGCGGTGGCTATGGACATGGGAAATTCAAGCACGGGAAGCATGGAAAGCATGGGAAATTCGGTAAGCACAAGAACCACGGTATGTTTGGAGGAGGAAAGTTCAAGAAGTGGAAGTAAGCTCAGATTGTTCGTATAATGGGGCTTGCTAGCTGGATTGCCTCTGATCATCTATGTCGTGAATAATTAGACGGCTTTGCTTCTGCAGCTATCTTGCCTGTAGATTGCATATCCGACTCTTGTTTCTTTCTTTATGTTGTGTTTTTTTATGACCATAATTTTAGAAGTTAGTTGCTTGTGTTTGAGAAGGTTTATCAGATCAACTCAGCTGCAGTATGAAAATATTGCGCTTGTGCTAGAGTTGCTGGCCGATGCTAACATATGTACTTAGTGTTTTATGATCGTCTCTCTGTGTGAATAATGCGTGAGTACCATCATTTTCTGTTTCAGTTGCTTTACTTCTAGATGCCGCATTTTCCATGTGACTGTGTTAGCATGACCTGGTGCTCGAATCTAAAGCTTTGTAAAATATACATCTTCTTTCACATAAAAAGGTCATGCTTCTAAAATTAATTTGTGCAATATAATCCGTGTTAAATGGAAGCTAGAGATTACTAGATTAGTGTGTAAAGTGATTTTTATGCATATATAAAGAAATTTTTATGCAATTGTGCATACTCTATAGAATATTTTATTTCTATCTTTTGTACCTGTGTCAACTTCAATAAATCGATAGGCTTGAATTTTATAATCAAGGTCATGGCAACACTTCCAAGCATGAAGTGTCACCTTCCTTGTAAACTATACCAGATGCATCGCCTCTGAATATTCAACAATAAAGTTGTTCAAGCTAATTGGCGGGATGGGTCGGCCCGTCCCAAATTGGCCTAAAACTATGGATCGAGATGGGTAATTTAAATTCAGTATTTTGAATTAGGAGGGTTGAGATAAGGCTAGATCATATAAATACCATATTGACATGTTGCACACACAAGAAGGTAACACAAGCTTTAGAAAAGAATTTTATTGAAAGAAAGGGGGATATGCAGATTGAAAGGACAGAAACGAAGAGAAGAAAAGAGTTTTTGAGAGATTACTCCTCTATCTAACAAACTAACCGCTTCATTGATTCCTGACGGTTGAGATTCTGTTAAAAGAGCTGAATCACTGAACTCAGCCTCAGCTTTGAAGCTTGCTGCTTCTCTACTCTGCTGTTTTGCTTAAATCCAAAACAAAGGTGATGTGGTGCTTTGACACTTCCCCCCGGAAGACCTTAATGATCAAATTCAGGAACTAGTTCATGATGAAAGAGCTGTCTTCCCATGATGACCCTTCCTCCGGCAAATGTCGGCACTGAATAAGCTAGTGGATCACTTGTTGAAAATTTGAATGAATGATTCTTCTTTGTAAAATCCTCCCAGGTTCTAAAATGATGACATCATATTGATCTTCAATAGGAATGTGAGTAACTACTGAAGGTGGAGGTCCTTGATGCGGTTCAAGAAGGGAAACGTGGAAGACCGGGTAAATTCTTGATGTCACAGGCAGCTGAAGCCGATAAGCAACAGAACCAATCTTATGAATTATAACACATGGCCCAAAAATTTCTGGAGCTAACTTCCAATTGTTCCTTTGTGCCACTGAGCTTTGTTCATATTTTTGTAGCTTGAGATAAACCAAGTTTCCCATCTGGTAATGCCTGTCGGTACGCTTATTATCAACATGATATTGTACCTATCTTAAGCCATCTTTAAATGTTTTTGGAGAAACAATTGGACTGACTCTCTTTCTGTGACAAGGTTTTGAGTATCTGGAAGTATTGCATTTGCAAATTCACCTAAAGGCAGCTGATGTGGTTTGGTTCCGTATAAGTCTTCAAAAGGAGTCATCTTGATACTAGATTGATAAGAAGTATTATACCACCAATCAGGTAACCCGATCCAATCCTTCTATCTCCACAAAAGCAACATAGATAAGCTTCCAAGATCTGATTTGTACGTTCAGTTTCCGGATGATATGCACTGCCAAATTGAAGTTTAACCCCCCAGCTTAGTAAATAACTCCTTCCAGAACTGGCTTGTAAATTTTTTATCTGTCACTCACTATGGCTTCAGGTAAGCCGGGAAGTTTATAAATGTCAGCCAAAAAGATGATAGAAACTTGATGTGCTGTGAAAGGATGAGATAAGGGAACATCACAGTATCATATCCCTGGGACACGGGAAGCCTTTCGATGAAATCCATTGATATGTGAGTCCATGGTTTTGTAGGAATGAGAAGAAGTTGTAAGAGACGTGCAAGATGAATATTTTCGTGTTTGCTTCTCTGGCATATCAAACAGCTCTCACGAAACGAATGATATCTTCACACATCCCTGGCCAAAAGAAAAGGGATTCGATCCTTTTGATGGTTGCAGTTTAACCCGAATGACCCCCTAATGTCAAAGAATGCAAAGAATGAAGTATAATGTCTCTTACTCCTGCTGAAATTCCTACATAAATTAGATTATTCTTCTTCAATACTCTCCGGACAAACTAAAATTCACCACTGGAGTTAACATCTCCGTGGAATGTTGCTTGCATGATGTGATCTTGAGCTGCCTCGTCATCTTTGTAACTATCCTTTATTTGGCTTAACCAAGATGGTTGAGCTGAAGATATAACTCTCACCTTAGGTTCGAATGTGCTGCTCAGATTTAATGCATCACAAGACTCAATATCAGTTGAATGAAATGGAGCAATGTTGCTAGCCCGATTCTAATAGCTACTTGTCTTATTTGTTTCTTTCGAAATATTTCCACATTCAGACTCTTCCGGCTGATTGCCATTCACCACCACTTTATTTGGACTCCGGAACTTTTCTTGGCAAAATCTTGAATTCTCATTATCAAATGGTCTAATCCTTTGTTCATCGGACTCTATGATTTGATCAAACAAGCTTCCAGTGATAGAACTAGGTGTAATATTAGAGAACTGGTCTCCATTCCCATTGCTAATCACTGAACACATAATATGATCATCACTTGAATTTGGTGCGCATTTGATTAGAACTGCTTTTATTAACTGAATTAGGTATTCTAGAAAGAGCATCTACAACTCCCTTCTGTTTTCCCTTCTTATATTGTATCTTAAAACTCAAGCCAAATAATTTCGTAGCCCATTTATGCGGAATGCACTATGTAATTTTTGGTTAAGTACCTTAAAGATTGGTTATCTATTCTGATTATGAAATGTTGGCCAACCAAGTAATGCCTCCATTTGTCTATCACTATAGCTAACAACCCCTTCTTATAAGTTGATAACCCTCTATTTCTTGGACTAATATACTTACTTAGAAAAGATATAAGATGTTGATCTTGCATTAAAACTGCCTCCATTCCTTTATCACTACCATCAGTCTCGATAAAAAAGCTTTTATCAAACTCCATAAGTTTTAATACTGGTGCCGAAGTGACTATATTCTTCAAGGCTTGGAAGGCTTGAGTTGCTTCTTTTGACCATATAAATGCGTCTTTCCTCAATAAGTCATGGAGCGGTCTACATACCGTTCCATAAAACTTAATGAACCTATGGTAGTAACCCGTTAATCCCAAAAATCCTCGCAACCCTTTAAGTGTCTTAGGAATCTACCATTGTATAATGCAAATTATTTTCTTTGGATATATTTTTACTCTAGCAGGTGTTATGATATGCCCAAGGTATTAACGTCATTCTGAGCAAACACACATTTCGAAGCTTTGGCAAAAAGCTTATGTTTTCTCAATAGCTCCAGTACTTGCTCTAGGTGTTGAACATGTTTCTCTAAAGTCTTACTGTGAACTAAGATATCACCAAAGAAGACTAAGACGAATATTCTAAGATGAATTTTGAAGACTTGGTTCATTAAGGACTGAAATGTGGATAGGGTGTTGGTTAAGCCGAAAGGCATAACCAAAAACTCGTAAAGTTCGCTACGTGTATGTGATAGGAGGGAATTATCAATGAATGCTTTGAAGAAGTATATGATGAAATTCTGGGTGTTTCTTGCACTGTTTGAGATGCTATATAACGAGGAAGACTATTTCATACTGAGATTTAGATCCAAAGCTGACAAAGATGAAGTAATGAAGAGAGGGCCCTATACAATTTTTAATATGGTTATTTTCTTGCATATCTGGAAAACTAGTTTTTCTTTGAAGCAGGATATGGTAAAAACTCTACCAATCTGGGTTAAGTTGTCAAAATTTCCACTGTATTTATGGGGACCTAAGAGTTTGGGGAAGATTGGAAGTGCAATTGGAAAACTATTGTTCTCAGATGAATGTACATCCAACAAACTCAGAGTATCATATGCAAGAATCCTGGTGGAGGTGGATATCACTCAGAAAGTACCAAGTCTGTGATATAAAAGGTGTGGATGGGAATATGATAATGCAGGTTGTTGATCTGGAATAAACACCTTTATACCGTGATACATGTCTTATAGGGGGCACAAGTGTAAGGAAAATGAATTGGAAGGCAAAAAAGTACAGAATGGAAACCAAAGCTGAAGGTGGAGATATATGATGAGAGTAAGGGGGTGAAAAACCAGAAAATGAATAGAGTGTAGTGAAGAACAAAAGCAAAGACAAGGAGAAAGTAGCAACAGATCAGGAATTTAAGGAGGGAAAACCAGTGGATCAGATGAAACTGACTGATGGTATGAACATGGGAGAGAATGGCAGATCAGGAAACAAGGGACTGGGGGTTTGGAGTGACCCCGCAGGGGCAGGTGCCTACTTGCATGTTCTATGATAATTTCATTGAACATAAAGGGGCTAAATAAATCAGCTAAGTGTAGGGAAGTCATCTCCCGCTTCGATGGGATGAATATACAAATTGTTGTTTTAGTTGAAACTCGTGTCAAAAAAGAAAAGGCCGAGGAACTGAGAAGGAAATTGGGATCAAAGTGGAACTATGGAGATAATTATGAAGCACACGCTAATGGTAGAATCTGGGTTTTATGGGATCAGTTTACTTGGAAGTGAGAAAAGTTAAGAACACTGATCAGATAGTTCATTGTGAAGTGGTTGATGAAAACGGGGTTCTGTTTTTCTGGCTGACAACAATTTATTCAGAAAGCCAACTCAAGATGAGGAAGAAACTGTTGAGGGATATTGATAATCTTCAAAACTAGGTACAAGACCCTTGGTTAATCATTGGAGATTATAACAATGTTTTGACAGTTTATGATACAATTTGTGGTAGTGAAATACAGGTGAATGAATTTTTGGAACTAGAGCAGATAATGGGTAGAGTTGGTCTGTTTGAGTGTGAGAGTATTGGAGAATACTTCACCTGGTCAAATAGACATACGAAGGGTGTGATATACTCTAGGATTGATAGGGCAATGACTAATTCATATTGGTTTCAGAAGTTCCCTAACATTAAAATGGAGGTAATGAAGCCTGGTGTCTCAGACCATGCTTTACTTAGACTCCAGATCTGCAATGAACAAAGAAGGGGCTGTAAGAAGTTTAAGTTTTTAAACTATTTACCAGAGAATGAGAAGGCCTTTGAGGTGATTAAAAAGAGTTGGCAGGAAACTGTTGGGCATACCTATGTTTAAATCATGGAGGAAATTTTAGAAATTACTGGGGTAGCTGAAGCAGCATACAAAAAGGCTGACAAGTGTAAAACAGAAGCGGAGGTCAGGAAAAATCTGTATGAGGCACAAAAAAATCTGGAAATTATCAGCATGGATAAGGAGAAAATTCACAGGGTCATCAATTGTATTGAAGAGGTGACAACATGGAGCATAATTGATGAGAAAATAGGAAAACAAAAATCAAAGATGGATTGGATTAAACTTGGAGATGGAAATAAATTTTTTCCCATGCCAATGTGAAAGCAAAGAACACTGCAGCTGGATTTTTGGAAATAGAAAAGGTTGATGGAACTGTCACAGCTGATCAGAAAGAAATTGAGGCAGCAGTGTTAGAGTTTTATGAAAATCTGGTGGGGAAAATGAGGAGAAACTAACAGGGGTGAATGTTATGGTGATAAGAAGAAGGAATATACAGAGCATTGAATGGAAGGGAAAACTGATAGAAGCAGTAGAGGAGAAGGAAGTGTTTAAAGCCTTGAAGAGTATCGGTGACATGAAAGCCCTAGGTATTGATGGATTTACTTCTAAATTATTTAAAGTCAATTAGGATGTGGTTAGAAATGATATGATGGAAGTTGTGAATGATTTCTTTGTGAATGGTAAACTATATAGAGCTTTGAATAGTACATTTGTGACTCTAATTCCTAAATATCCTGCTGCTGAAACCATTAAAGAATTGAGGCCTATTTTTGTTGTGCAAAAGTCTATAAAGTGATTTAAAAAATCCTTACAAATAGACCAAGAGAGGTGATAGAAGAAGTAGTACAGGTTGATCAGGTAACCTTTGTGCCAGAGAGAAACATACATGATCATGTGATGTTGGCATATGAAATGATTAGAAGATAATAATAGGAAGAGAGGGGGCCTATGGCACAGTTGATCATGTATGGAAAAAATGACAGGGAAGATGAGACACTGGAGTTCCAGATTTCTTAGCTATGCAGGTAGACTTCAACTTATCAAAAGTGTGTTATTTGCAACTGCTAGTTATTTGATGCAATGCTTTCCCCTACCCAAAGCTGTTTTAAAAACACATAGAAGCCTTATGTAAATCTTATTTATGGAGTGGAGGTGAGAAGATAAAGTTCCCAATCTCATGGGAGAAAATTTGATCAGAAAAGAACAGTGGATGGCTTAATGTGAATTATTTGAGGAATTGGAATGAAGCAAATGAGCTGAAAACATTATGGAACCTATGTAGGAAAGCTGACAGAATGTGGATACGATGGGTTCATAGTTACTATGTGGTTGGAGATGTAATAAGAACAAATTTCCCAAAGGATTGCTCTTGGGTGCTGAAAAATCTTGACAGATGCAGAGAGAAAGCTGGGGAGATGGATGAATGGAGAAAACAGGCAGGTAGGCAAAAGTTTAAAATGAAAGGTATGTTTAAAGCTTTGAAGAAGGATCATATGACAGTTCCATGGAGAAGGCTGATGTGTAAAATTTTTGCTTGACCAAGAGCTAAATATAAATGACATCCAACCAAAGATAGGTTGGGAAATTTGGAATAACAGTGGAATAAAAATGTGGCTTCAACAAGGAGATAGAAACGCAACAACACTTGATGTTTGAATGCAAGAAAACTAATGAAGTCTGGAGAACTGTGTTAATGTGGCTAAGAAGAAGCAGAGTACCAGGAGGATGGAATGATGCGATATCATGGTTGATGCAGTACAACCAAGGGCAAGGGATGGAGAAACCAGTTGCTGAAGCTAGCTGCTACAGAGACGGGTTATGAGTTTGGAAATGGTGAAATGATTGTTGCTTCAGCAAGATACAAATGGAGGTAGAAGTTATTAATCGAATACTCGAATGTATAGTTGTTAGAGCAGGGTTTAAACCTAGATTGAGGGCTAAAGTGGCAAACTTGATGGTTTTGGCAGATTAGGAGAATAGGAGAAAGATTTGTGCATAATGAGTTTTAGAAAATCAATGAAATTCAATTATTTCAAAAAAAGAAAATGGTAATGTTGAGAAGTTGGGCTAAGGAGAAAAAATTCAACAAAAAGAAAGTAATGATCCAAATGAAAGGAAAACTAAAAGAATGGAAAGAATGGTTGTGTTATGAACTCAATTGATGAAGAGAGATTGAAATGGTATTTGTTTTGAAAGAACAAGAACGTAAAGTTTAGATGAGAAAGAATTTCAATTTCTGACATGGAAGAAGAATACTTTGATCTAGTATTTTGTCTATTACATATAGATGGTCATGAACTACAAATAATGATCTATTTATACAAAGAATTGGAAACCGTTTAGCTGCCGATTTAACTAACTTTTCCGACCGGTCAATTGACGATTCTTTCCTCAGTTTGTCGTGCTTCTACAATCAGTTGTTTACATGCCTTTCACCAGCTTAAAATCTCTTGAAATGACCACTCAGCCCTTGGATTCATGAAAAATCCTCCCTCTAAAAATCATGCTTGTCCTCAAGCTTGAAAATGAGAAATTTATTGTTGATGAAATAAGCAAATTTCTAGAAAGTATCTTTTGTAGTGTGTAGCCTTTGCCACCGTCAGAAGAAAAAATTATTTCTTCACAGAGAAAGATGCAACCAACATTAAAATTATGAATGTTCCTATGAAACTGTTGTCTCTAGTGATCTTGACCACAACTCCATTTCTTTTGCATGATTCGACCACTACATGATTCCTTCAATCCCACACAATTTATCCAAACTTGGCACACCTTAAGAATAGGCAGTTGTCTCTTGTGAAATTTTTTTGGCTCTATGCAGTAACCAAAACCATTTGCCTTACAATGGATATAATAGTGCTCCAAAATAATTGTGCTTTTGCCAAAAATAAAGTCACAAATCCCTTCAATATAACAATCCTTTAAATATTGCTTCCTGTCATTCAAATATAAGGTATCCTACCATCCAAAGAATAACACTAAAGTAAAGGTTGTAGCCGCTGTAGAAAAAGCTCGCAATTCACCGCACTCCGACACAACATTGAACAAAGTGTGAAAAACTCCAATAGGCAAGATGATCCTCTGTGAGAAAGCTAAAATCCCAAGTTGTATTTGCTTCAGTACCCCAAAAATGAACCACCACCAATATATACTTCCTCTATAAAGCCATAAATGCATAAAAAGTACAATTGAATGTTCCAGCTTTTACAAAGTATATGATATCATATATGTCTCAGTCATTTTATTCACAATATGTAGAGAATTTCCAAGATAATACCACCCCAAATGACTATAGTTCTTCCACAAAATTTCCTTCTTCCCACCTGACTGGTGTAATATCAGTAGTCCATGAAGGACTTCATCCCTTTTATTCAACAAAAACATCATTTTTCTTCCAAAAGCCAATCCCTTCTCTATAATGGATGTTTCTTTATAACTTAACTCATGATCCTTAGGTTGCTCAGAAAAAATGTATAACAGTTTCATGCTGTTCATAACCAAAATCTACAAAGATTGAAGTGGGTACTTCATCCTTATATATAAATGGTGCTCCAATTCGAACAAATTGAAGTGTTTCATTCTCATTGAACATTTTTCCCTGATTAAAATGCTCCAAACAGGGTTGTAGAATTCCTTTCAATTTCCATAAAATCTTTGTATTCCTGAGAACATTTACATTGCTCAACCCAAAATCCCTTCTCAAGTCTTTGCTTAAAGTAGCGTTCCTAGGTTCATATGTTCTTAGGAATCAGACACTTAAACTCGTGTAACAACTCTCAATAACTTCCAAGTATAAGGTAAAGTAATGAAGAATTTCTTGTCTTAGTTGATCTACCTCGAATGAATTGCCTCTATTTAAAACCTTAGCAAACAATTTGAAAGAATCTAAACAATTACTTCTTACAGTCCCTCCTCTGAACTTTGTTACCAATTCCACCCATGCATTAGGATGTTTTCCCACTTTCTTTACTCTTTTCCTAACAATCTCAATTCCATAAACTGATCATATTTCCACAGTCTAGAATCAAGAATTTTATCTTTGTCATTTTCCTTACCAGCATCCTCTAAATTCCAACCCAATAGGACACTCACAAAAGGTCTCAGCAACTCATTTCCACCAACTATCCCAAAACCAAGCAGTTTTTTTTATCACATATGCACATAGAATAACTCCAGCTTACCCAACTAATATTATGCATCCAGAATCGATATGTATTTCTTAGACCATAATGATCCCAATTGGATTTTAGGAACCAACACTTGAAGTTCATTGCTAATTCAGTAGTCTTACTTTTCAAAATAGTACACCTTTTAATGACTACCATTTCTTGCACTGCTATTTCAACCAATAGATCCTTGTAAATATGAATGTAAATTAAGAACACCTTAAAATCTATTGTGCCACCTTTAAAACAAGTTATCCTTTCAGTTAAATCCTTAGGTGTTCCTTTCATTTGCACCTCTACTTTTGATTCCTCTTTAACATACACACTAATGTATTCATCAAATACCTTATTAAACCAAAGAAGCTTTATAGGATCACTAAAAATAGTTTCAACAATACCCATATCAAAGAACTTGAAAGTTTTGACTGATATTACTTTCTCACTGACACAGCTCACTTTAACAATTAGACGTAATTTAGCCACTTCACAAAGATCAGATACATCATTCACACCCACATATTTTTTGTTGAGAGAATTTTCGTAACACAAATCTATCATGCTGCAAGATCTCATATCCAATTCTAAATACTAAATTTCATCATAGGTGCCACTATAGTTTCCCATAAACTCTAAAGTGTTATCAGCACAAACATCTACCTCACATTCAAGGCTCAAACCAGATGATTTTTTATCAATTAACCCCATCACTTTACCAACACTTTGATCCAATGAACTCACAAAGTCAACATCTAAATCAAAACTTTCCAGAATCTAGGGAGTTAGAATATTACCGGAAGAAGAAGTCGGTGACCAAATTTCTATCTTTTCTGTGTTGAATGACATCCTCAGCCCATCATTTTTTCTCTCCAATTGATCATTGTTCTGCTTGACTTCAACTTCACCCAGTTCTTCAAGTTCCGGTGCGTTCCAAACCTCGATGAATTCATACTCCGCTGACAGAGGGTAGTTCATTTTCGGTTAGATATCACGTTCCGGATCCATCATGTCCCAAATCTCCACAATTTTGATGTCTAGATTCACCACAATCAGGTTTATAGGATAACCGTTCCCACCAATTTCCAAAAGTTTGAAAGCAGAAGAATGAAAAATCTCTCCAAGATACATTTCCATACTACTTTTGAACGAATTTGTACCAGTTTAGGGAATCTCCTTTCAAGTACTGCTGTAGAAGCATTATCTTTGTTCTATCCAAAAACATTGATAATACTGCATTGCACTGCTCTAACCATGCCCTTTGATTGTTGCCAAAAAAATTCTTGAAGCGCCATTATTGTCAAGGATCGTTAGCTCTAATACCAGTTGTCACGAACTCAATAGATAAAGAGGGATTGAAATGGTATTTGTATTGAAAGAACAAGAACATAGAGTTTATATGAGAAAGAATCTCATATTTGAGATGAGAATAAGAATACTTTGATATAGTAATTTTCCTATTGCATACAGATGGTTATGAACTATAACCAATGATCTATTTATTATATATAAAGAGTTAGAAATCGTTTAGCTGGAAATTTAACTAACTTTTTACCGGTCAACTGACAATTCTTTCCTCAGTTTGCCGTGCTTCTTCAATCATTTGTTTACATGCCTTTCACCACCTTAAAATCTCTTGAAAAGACCATTCAGCCCTTGGACTCATGACATGTTCGTATGTCTTAGAAATGGGCAAGTCCAAAATTTAAACCTGAATTTAGAGGAAAAATAATATTACAAGACCTATTATTCCTTCAAATTTGTGGGCATTTTCAATTTATATTGTTGTACATGTACATGGTTGTAAAATAATTTTTGGGCCCCTTCAGATTTTAGGCTCAGTGAAATCGCACAACCCGCACTTCCTTTGGGCCATCCACATTGTATACTTTAATGGTTTGTAGTTTTTCATAAAAAGTGAGATATTAGTACCATATCACATTGTATCCCCAACAGTATAAAAAAATACATAATTTGAAGATTAGTATTATTTCATAAAAAGTGAGATATGTATTATCTGTTATGAATAAGGAAATGTTCATTAGCAATAAACTATATTTGTGATAATTAATTATTACACTATTCATTTACCTTAGGGGAACACTATGTAATTACCCATAAAATTATCCTATAAATACCCCCTAAGAGGATGAAGAAAATTGCACCTCACTTTCTCACTTTTTTACTTCATCTGATCCTTATTTTCTCTTCATCTTATTTTCCATTCTCTCCATCTTATTTTTTTTATATCAAGTTCCTTATCACTTCCTTAGTTAATTAGTGCAAAGTTAGTGAAATCACAACACGTTATCAGCGCGATCACTCTCCGCCTTCATCAATTATTAACATGTCAAATCTTGTGAAACTCGAATTCAGTCCACTTGAGATCAATGGAAACAACTATATGCTAAGGATTCTAGACATCGAGATGCACTTGGAGTCAATGAACCTCATTGAAACAATCCAATAAGGTAATGACTCATCAAGGGAAGATAAGGCAAGACCTTTGATCTTCCTTCGCCAACACCTTGATGAAAGCCTAAAAAAATGAATATATCACTGTGAGGGAACCAATTAAGTTGTGGAGAAATTTAAAAGAAATTTTTGGTCACCAAAAGGATGTAATGCTCCCTATTTACCACAATCACTAGAACAATCTACGATTCCAAGACTATAAGAAAGTCAATGACTATAATTCTGCAATGTTAGGAATAGTATACCGCTTGAATTTTTGTGGGGTTAGAGTAACTGATACTGAAATGCTGAAAAAGACTCTTTCAACTTTCCACGAATCAAATGTGACCTTACAACAACAATACCGTGTGCGTGGTTTTAAAAGATATTCTGTACTAATTCTTGTCTCCTCATTGCAGAGAAGGATAATGAGTTGCTGAAGAAAAATCATCAATCTTGGGTAACTGGATCAAATGTGTTTCCTTAAGCATACACTATTAACTCTGACGAACTTGAATGCAAGA
>JAULKJ010281357.1:0-22392 GCA_032355405.1 Rubia balearica | reverse complement strand
GAAGTGCTGGGTTACTGTGTGCGAGTAAATGATATTGAATTAGGCTTGAAATGTGAAATGACTCTGTCATATATACTACTCCCTCCGTCCCACTACAAATGACATATTTACTTTTGGACCAAATTTTTAGCAATTGTGGTGGCCTACATGTTCGGAGGGGTAGGATTAATTGATGAATTTGGATAAAATATTGGGGCAATCTTGAGCATTCAAATCATGCTAAATTTGGAAAAAGATAAAATATGTCATTACTGGTGAAACGGATTAAAATAGAAAGTGTGCAATTACTCGTGGGAATGATGGAGTATATATTAAAAGAGACCATTTCTGTCCTGTGTCATTCACACAAATTTTTTCACTTTCTAAAAATTAATTGAAATTCACACATAATTCCACATCACCTTATAAAAATTAATGGAAAATGTTATTTTTAAAAAAGTGAATCCCCCATTTACAATGAAAACTCATTAATTAAATTCTCAATATGTTCCCATGAAAAATGTAAAAATTAATACAGTGTCATAATTATATAACATTTATATTCCCCCGCTCCTCTTCTTCTTTGTTCTTTGATGCTCATAGCCTCCCACCTTTCTCTCGGACCCTCTATATTCCAAAACCTATGCCCAAATAAATTTTTTTTTATAATCAGTCTACTCATTACCTAACCACTAGCAATTGCAGAAGCACCGCTCTCTCTTTCATTCAAGGTATAACTCCCCTCCCTCTCTCTTACAATTACTCAAGCTTCCGATTTTAGTTTTTGTTCATTTTCCTGATTTCTTCATTAACTAAAATCACAATGTTACAACTGTGGATAGTGGGATTAGAACTCTTCAATTTTTGGGATTGGATTAGGAGAAAAGCTCTGATAGGTTAAATGTAAGAAATTACAATAGTTTTGAAATGATTTTGTTTTAAAGTTTGGATTTTGGGTTTTTTTAAAAAATTTTGTTGGGTAAATATCATAGAGTTTTTACGAGTCAATGACTCAATGCACTTGGTCTTTAACATTAGACATTTACCCTTCTGATGGTAACACGTTTGTGGGGGCTGGAGGGCTATTGTAGGTTCTCCATGGCTTGGAAATCGATCACCCTTAGCAGGCTAATGACCAGGTTTAATACTGTGGTGTTTTGCAAATTCTTTTGTTATGGCATGATGTTGTTTTCGTGTCTCAGGTTCGGCAGTTCTTCAAGGGCTTTGAGTTGCGAACTAGAATGGGCTTGCAGATGCTTGAGATAAGATACAAAGGCCTCAAGTTAATTTTGGTCGAGGAATGGGTAATGTTGCTCCATTTAGACCATGCCCACAACAACATTAAACCCAATATGAATGGTAATGATGACTTATCTCAAGGTTGTAATCCCGTTGAATTGAGAATTCTGTTTGTTGCTTCTTTGTCGTGTTGTGGGATTTTTTTGCATTAGTTCATTTGTGTAGTTTGAGAAAGTGACTGGTGAGTAGGTAATTATAGCTTTGAAACTAAACTTGAAAGGAAAACTTGTGCCTGGTCAGATTATCTTTGTACGTTTGCTTTACTTTCAACACTACAAGAAATTTAACTAGAAAAGGAAAGTAAAGGTTTGTTATTCCTTGGTAGGAAGGAATTGCAGTCATATCTCGAATGTCATAATAACGGTGCTTGTGAGTATAGTAATATGTAAGAATATTACCATTCCATCTGCAAGTATTCTAGAAAAAAGGAGCCTTATGTGGGTGTTTGTGACAGTTTACCCGGTAGGAAGTTATTTGCTAATCTCCTAGAAGGTTAAAAGTATACAATGATTATTGTATGTTGTGTACATTCATGAGTTGGACTTATAGTGCAATTCTGAAAGAGGATTGTGTGGAAGTGAATTAACAAAGTTATTGTGAGTGTTATGGTTATTGAAACATAAAATCAGACGCGGTATACATGTTTCCTGCTTCTGAATTTTGTTGTAAGCTTCATCTTCCATTCTTATATTAGTATGATTAATTTCATATTATATTGGTTGCATTGCCTTTCTTGGAAAAAAATTTAATCAAATAAATGCTCAAAGTCAAGTTTGAGGAACACATTAACCACATAAAAACTGTAGGGACTGCATACATATATGATTTTCCGTGAGCTGGCCACTTTTCTTATCTTAAATGTAAATTTACTTTCCTCATTTTAAATGAACATTACGGTTTTTTGCGTAGAGACCTGATAAGTGGCATTGACTCTATGATAGGTTTCTGACTATATGTAATGCAGCGGTGTTGATGTAGACACGTCGCTTGTTAGAGCTGTTGGAGCACTTTATGTACCACTCTATGGTGGGACTAATGAGGTATGCTGGTTATTTGGTTATTAGAAGATGAAAATATCAGTTGATCTAGGAAACATCAAGACTTCATACATGTTGAATGTTTTTCCCCATATAACCCAAGATATATAAGTTAAGGATATTTTACCTCTAAATCAATAAAAAATTATGATTATTTTATCTGTTTCTAAGGAAGAGTTGTGTTTCTAATTATAATAGGTATATCTGGAATCAAAAAATTAGGGTGAAACTGAAGAAAAGTATGATAAGCATTAAGCAACTTATTTCAATTATTGTAATTTAAAGCTCATATAAATGAGACATAAAAAAAATAGACATTTTACTAAGGTGAAGGATTTAAATTCTTCTTGATGTGACCAGCTAGAATATCTGGAAGACAAAATTTTTAATTGGTTTAGAGCAGCTAAATAGCCTTTTTTTCTTCTACTTCTGCAAAATTCCAAGTTTTCTATTATGTATATTGAAAAGCAAAATAAAAATGTCCTAATGGAATTAATACATGTTGATAACCAGACAGAGATAACCTACACATGTTAATTGTTCATGGAAAACGTCAGGCGAATAAGCCATCATATAAACTTGCAAAATTTGCTTACAAAAATAAAAAAATTTGACCACTACTTTAATTTATTATATTTGGATCATGAAATAAAGTTCTTATATTTCCGGTTAAACTTAAAATGCCACTGTTAGGCTATTACATCTAAATTTTGTTAACTTTTTTCTTCATTTCAGGAACCTTCATTATTGTGTACTAATTGTGATGTTGATGAGCTCACTAGCTGCTCTCTGGTTACTGTTATGAATGGATATGTTGATCATGAAAAGAAAGGAACTTGCGGTACTAATTATGATGCTTATAAGCTCACTTGGACCTGTTACTAACCTGCAGTAGGATCGAGTCGAGATGAATTAACTCGCATGTTGCTCTATTACTACACTCATCCACATTGGGGCATTCTCACTGAAAAGCTCAATAGCTTCATACAAAATAAGAGATGCTCGGCCAAAGATCTCTTGTGTATATTAATTTCTTCAGTAGAAATAGATCAGTTAGCGGCTACTAAACAAATTCTACATGTATTTATTTCTCTTTCAAGGTCGGGACCTAATAACCCCCACCAGTAGGTGGTTTTAACTAAGAATATTTTTACTTACATAATTTTAATTAAAATTATTGATTCATTATTAATAGATATTTCATATTCTTATCACTATATTTTTTTAAAGAGAAATTTATGTACGCAATAGTTAATATTTTCAATGTAAAATACATCGATATTATATCAGTTTAAATATTAATTATAATATAGCACCAAGGATTGAGTCAATTTTTTTAAAATATCATACGTATAATATTAATCAAAATTTTAATTTATTTTAAATACTGCATTGTATGAAACTCTCGTATACATATTTAAAAAATTAATACTTTTTAGATTTATAAATTATATTATTTTTTTCGGTTCATACATCCGTGCATTGACACGAGTGTCATCTAGTAAGAATATTATTTATTGTATATGCACACTTTTTACTTTGCTTGAATGACATTGTATTGTTATTTTATGTGGGCCTGACTCCAATGCACCATTCTTTTATTGCTTTTATTTATTTGTTTGTTTTAGTTTATTTTTTATTTTTTATTAAAATTTAATATTTAATTTTTTACTTTTATTTTTTACTTATATATGTTAATAATTTTATTTATTTTTTATAATTAAATTATTTATTATTTATTTTTTATGTAATTATGTATATGTTTATTATTATTATTAAATGCATTCTTTGTTTTTAAGACTATCTAATAAAATGAGTAATATATTTACAAAATAAAATTGAGAAAAATAAACTATTATATTGAATAGAATAGTTTTTTTTATTAAAAATAAAAATGAACGCAATATTATTTGTATATCTTATTTATCAAAAAATTAATATGATTTAAATATTAATGGATATGTAATTTGAATATAAAGTGATTTGAATATTAAGAGTTTAATTGTTAGATACAATTTTTTTAATGATGTTTCTTCCCAAGCACCATATAATAGATATTGTTTGTTTTTTGGATGGTGCTGTCAACCGGGGATATTGAAGTCATTTTAATTAACATAAACCTAAGTTGTTTAAAAATAGCATACTAATATTTTAATATCTTATTCCAAACACCATATAATAGATATTGTTTATTTTTTGGATGGTGTTGTCAACCGGGGATATTGGAATCATTTTGATTAACATAAACCTGAGTTGTCTAAAAATAACATACTAATATTATAATATCTTAACAATTAAATTTTTTTACTATATATAATCAATTATAACTTATACTAATAATAATAATATGTTATTGATTTTAAGTCTTCACTATATATAATCAATCATAATTTGTTAAAATATATACTTGTTAAGATATAATTAAAACCATAAATATATCATTTTAATATATATATATATATACATATATATACCACTGAAGAAAATTTAAAGAAATGCATAATCTGACATACAAAATGTTTGGTTTTTTTTAATACATTGATAGAGTACTTCTGATAAAATATGTATACATATTATTTACTTATTAATTTATACATGAAAATTTTTGTTTTAGATGACTAACTGTTAAATGAGGATATTTTATAACTAGCGAGACTAATAAGGCCATTTGATATTTACTTTTATTTATTACAATGAGATATATATATATATAATTATGATAGCCTTTTGAACTAAATATCAACGTATAAATAATTAATTTATAAATAATTTGAATGAAATATTATAACAATAATTATATTTTATTTTATTCAATATTTAACGATTTCTAACTATCTCATATAGTTTCCCTTAAATGACTAAACTTTAACATTTTAAATAAAAATTATCTGTTTTCAATTTAAATGTAAGACACAACATGTTAAAAAAATTAATTCTAATATTTCAATTAATAATATCGTGCAACGCGCGATGATACTCCACCGCTAGTATGATTAAAATATATTTTTTATTGTTTTTGTTCCTCATCATCATTATAATTTGATATTATCTTTATCAAAACTTTGACGAATATTAGCTTTAATTTGATAAAGTTGTTGATTAATATAGTCATAATAATATTATTTATTTATTTATTTATTATTATTATCAAAACTTAATTATTCCTTGGTTAAGGATTGACAAATTTAAATTAGGGTTTAGCAATAGTGATTATTTTTCTTCTAATTTATATTTACATTTATCTCTACTTAATTGTTGTTCTTAGTTTTAATCTTAATTTTTTTATACATACATATTGTGTGTTAATATATAATTATTTTTTCCTTCACGTGAGAGTGATATTCAAAGGTTCAATTGACATAACACGATTTGTATTAGTGTTATGTTTTGCTTATTACTCTAATTATGTTCGGGATTTCACATTAGGTCTATTGATGGTGTAGGCTCAGGTGGTGTTGAAGTTGTTTCTAATGATGTTGGTGGTGTTAAGGGGAAGGATTTTTTAGAAGAAATTGATGCTGAAGTTGATGCATTTTTTGAGGAGTGTGTTGGTGATTTGAATATGTTAAATAGGAATGAGAGTGAATTTGTTACGGAGGAAGCTGCACCTCCTGTGGTTATTGACTTTGAAGGAAAAAAGAATAAAATGTCCCCAACTGCTAAGAAAAAGAAGGTTGTGTCTCAAAGTCCGAAGCAGAAATCCCCTGATGTGAAGTCAAAAAAGAAGGGGAAGGAAGTAGTGGGGAAGTCAGCAGTTGGTGAGTTGAAGAAGAAGGCAAAGGAAGTAGTTGAGAAGAAAAAGATCAAGATGGTGCTAAGTCTAGTGAGAAACTAAAGTCGAAGTGGAAGGATTCAGATGTTGATGGTAGTAAAAAATCTGGTGTGAAGAGGAAAGCCGATAGTGT
Source organism: Rubia balearica (assembly GCA_032355405.1). Classification (NCBI taxonomy): domain Eukaryota; kingdom Viridiplantae; phylum Streptophyta; class Magnoliopsida; order Gentianales; family Rubiaceae; genus Rubia; species Rubia balearica. Next base: position 16,172 of record JAULKJ010281357.1, on the reverse strand, counting down.
GGTTAGTGGTGCATCGGCTTCTGAGAAAGTGGTGCTGTTTACGAAGGCGTTGTTGCTGATGGAAGACCTGGCAAACAACAGCATAATCGTCTGAAGAAACATGTCGTTGAACGTGTTGATGGGACGGTAACACGCAAGTTTTATTTTCTTTTCTGTTTTCAATGTTCTTTGATATATTACAACCTATATTTGTTTCATAAGATACTGCATATGTTAATATTCAGGTGTTATTTGTTATTTATACTTAGCATACCTTCATTCTTGTTTACTTTCTTACATGTTGATAAGAAACTATATTTATTTGTTTACATGTTGCATATGTTAATATACATAGTTTATTTGTTACAAATGCCTATCTAACTGTTTTATTCCAAAAAAATTGTTTGTCTTCAATGTTATCTTAGAAATTGTATTTATTTGCTTAAATGTTGCATATGTTAATATTCATGTTGTACTAGATAATGTGGCTAGTTCTTGTTTAAAAACTTATTTTTTATTAGATTTAAACTTATGTTTTACATATAATAGTGTATTAGTATCCTGAATTTATTGGTAACTTTTGAAGCTGTCTATGCTTAATATTTTCATATTCAATTTTGTTTCTTAGGTCAGCAAAGAAAATCTCTAGTGTCTGATGTCCTTCGAAACTGAAGTACATCGGTTCCCCGACTCCTGAGAAAAAGATGTTGAAGAAATAGGTTTTGGTGGTCATCTTCACTTTGAGATTTCGTCTCTCCCTGTCAGAATCATCCCATGGCTGGTTGAGATGTTTGATCATGTAGGGTGTGTTCAAGAAGTATCCGGCTCCAAGTATATTACTACCCCTGATAACGTGTATGACATTTTTCGCAATCCTTAGGATTCGGGGATGTGCTGTGAGGCTGGTAAAGAACAACGGGAGGGGTGTCTCTAAGAATTTGGATATTAGGTATAGATGGAGGGTTGAGTAAGGTGCCATTGAATATGGTAATATCACTTACATGAATTTTTTTATGAGATCATAAAACTGACTGGAGGTGGTGATCAGTTTAAGAGGTATTTTGTTATGTATGTGATGTGTACTTTCTTGGCACCGACTACGAGAAATATGGCTGATATGAAGATTGTGAGTGTTTATGAGAATGTTGAGACTATTAAGAGTCTTGATTGGTGTGGCTTAGTGTTGGATTGTTTATGTGGGGGTGTTGGTAGCTTTAAATATGGTAGTAAAAATGTGTCTTCTGTAGTGGTTGTCTGTTTGTATTGTTGCTAGCATATATTTATAGGTTTCCCTTTAGAGGTCAGCCTGACCCTACTAGATTGCCCTTGTATGTGCATTGGTCAAACAAATATTTGTTAAAGGGTTCATTTTCTTGAGAAGATGGGGTATGATAAGGGAGTTATGGTTGAGGGTGGGTATTCTTTGAGCAAGGACGGCAGACTGAAAGAAAAAAGTAGCATCTAGGAGTCTAAGGGAGATCGTAATGAGAATGTTTGTCGTGAGAGGCTTCGTACTCTGACTGTTGCATTTGATGGCATTGCTGAGGAGCATGGAATCATTTCTTATCGCATTCCAAGTGGTGTGATGGCCAATAAGGCCATTGAGAAAGATGCCAGTAATGTAAGTCTTTTTTGTCTCCTTTTTTTACACTTATTTGAAACTACTGCATGTTGTTTTAAAACTAATGCCAGTTTTAGTTAAACAAATGCAGTTTGTAGTTCATTTTGTTTTTTTAACAGTTTCTGATTGTTTGTTGGACTGATCTTTGTGCTTTTCTCTCAGCCTGTGCATAGAGCCTGTCTTCTTTTCAAATAGGACATGGAGGTTATTACTTGAGCTTTGGTGTAAAATCTTGAGAGAGAAAATGTAAGTCCCATTGTGCAACCACAACCATAGCCAAACACAACAAGAAGGCGCAAATGAAGATCATGAGTATGTGAAAAGCACACTAGAAGTTATTGAAGACCCAAAGACACATGAATTAGTTGATAAGATTGTTGAAGAATTCATGAGGAAACCCCATTCTTCAATTCCTTCATTCTCCCTCGGGATTGAAGGACTTGATGATATGCATGTTATTGATGTCATTTAATTGTTTTTGGATGATTTGAAATCTGATTATTTTGAGGCAGATTGGTGTATTGCTGATACAACTTAAGCGACTTTAGATGCTGTTTTAGGATTTGTTTTATAGCTTAAGGTTGTATGAAACAAATGCATGTTGAATGCTAAGAAGTACTATTTTTATGCTTATGAATACCAAGTTACAGTTTAGTTATTTCATGTGTTTAATTGTCATAATTAGCTGAGCTTATAAGTAAACTAGTGCAATTGATGGGTTAGTAAATTATAGTTGTAAGCCAACTAATTTTACATGTTTTTAATGATTTCGTATCACTAAAATTATGTGAAACAAAATGCAAGCCGCTTAACAAATGCTGGTTTTTGGATATACAAAACAAATGCAAGTTATAAGTTAATAAGTGATAGTTGTAAGCCAACAAATACAGTGTAATGCAAACTTTTAAGTTAATGAGAAAAAAATACGATATATTGGTAATTAAATGCAACATGTATCCTAAAAAATCCTACTTTTAAAGTGTCTTTACATTTGGTGTTTTTGTACCCAATTCAGTAGCTTTCTTCCTTGGTTGCTTCTTCTCCAAGCTTGAATTCAGCCTTTTTCCTCTTCCTTTTGTCTTCACTTGGGCTGGATCAAGTACCTTAGGTACACTCGTTATGGTGGAGTTGCATTGGCTACTTGTGCCTGATTGTTCAATGACATTAGTGTTTGAAGCCAACAATTCTTCTAACGTTTCTGAACATGTTTCGAACATCTCTTCAAGGGTTCTTCTAGCTTATGAGTTTCCTTCACTTTTCAGAACTAAACTGTAGCATTTTCTAGACATATGATTCCTCCACGAAACTGCACCATTAATGTTTTCTGATTGTTGTTTTCCTTGGCCAAGAACCTTGTCCCATATTTCTGTTTTGGTCTATTTTGTCCATCTTTTAAGGATGTACTTCTCCGGGATTTCAGTGATAGATTTGAGGTGCAATACTCTAAGAAGGTTAAAGCACAACATACTTGACACTTCAAAGCATTTGTATACGTCTTCATTTTTGTACTCGACTGTCTCATATTTAGATTCATCATGTTCTAGGATGACTTCATATTTTCTTAACGGTAGCTCTAAGAACACTTCCTTGAATTTAGTTTCCATTCCTAGAGAAAAATTCCCTTTTGAATCCGTTGTACAATGCAAGTGTGTAAACATCTGCAGCATTTTCAATCAAACATGTATAGTCCTAGTAGTTGGGAAACAAATACACATTGTAAGTTAACAGTTTCGGGTTCTAGGAAAATTAATAGATATCGGTATTAAATGTTCTGAATGTAAATATACCTTCTTTTTTTTTCAAAATTTGGCTATGCTTTTGCACATGTATTTTCCTTGCCTGCTTCATCTCACCTCCACTTTTTGATTGTTTGGTTGAAGATCTCAAAGAAATAAGTGAGTGTAGTTTTTTTGTTTGCACTGAAGTATAGGGCGTGGTTGGTGCTTTCGCTCATTTGTGATTATATAATGTCGGCAGAGAAAATATCTTTGCTAAATGTTGTGCTCAATTTCTCATGAATGTCGTATAGCCTTTGAAACCATATGTTATTTTCCATCTTGTAGTTGGAAATCATTGAGCTCAATTTTTCTTCAAATTCAGCTGGATCAGCACATCCCTTCATACAATAGTCTAAAGCGATTTTGAACGATCCATCTTTCTTCAATTTCCCATAATGTTGTATTGCATTCTTTCGTATGTGCCATAAGCACAACCTATGTTTTGTGTTCTTGAAGACCTGAAAGTTATACCCAGAAATGAAAGTTGATTAATACATGAATTACAAGTAACTAATTTGTCATATAACATAAGTTATACATACTTTAAGCTAACAGGTGCAGAATCTAACATTCCCTATTCAGTTTTAGGTCTGTAAATAATAAAATTTCTGAAGTTGCATCATTTTCTAGAAACCCATTTTTTGAAGTAACAAGTAATGCTTATAAGCTATTTAATACATACTGTAAGATAACACTTGCATTTTCTAATAGACCATATTCAGTGTTCAGATTTGTAAGTAACAAATTTTCATAACATGCCCCATTTATTGCTTTGTCCATTGCAGGATATTGATCTGTGAATATTGTGACAAGTTCCTTCCCTTCCATTGATTTCTTGAAAGTGTTGAGGAGCCACACCAAAGTATCAGCCAATTTATTTGCAATAAAAGTGCAAACAAACATTTTTATGTTCCAGTGATTATATATTCCAACTATTGGCACACAAATCAAGTTATACTTGTTTGTTTTGTACGTAGTGTCGAGTATGGTGACATCCCCGTAGAATTTGTACTCCTCCATCATCATTGAATCTCTCCAAAATACTGCTGATAGTTTTGTCTCTACGTCGAACTTGACTTTGCAGAAGAAATCTTTGTCCTTGTCATTTATTTCCAAGAGTGTATCAACAACTTTCTGAGCATCTCCACTTTCTATTTCTTTCATTCGAAGTCGACTCACAAAGTTAAGGTGGTATTTCATCATATGCCCAAGATTTTCTTCTTCCCTAGCTTCAAAAGCCATGTATTTATATCCTACAGTAGATTTTAAACCTGCTTGTTCCATTGATATAATGGCTTTTCCTTTGTCTTCAGCAATCCTCCGTTCACTCCTACTGAGATACTGTCAGGCTGGTCTTGTTAACTCACGGTTTTGTACAGTGATGTGGTGAGCCACGATATAATAATCCTGCTCAAGCTTGACTCTAATTTTAGCTAGGCATCCTATTTTTGTAATCATATCCTTTCTATTCCTCTTCTCTTTTTTTTACATAAAGACTTTCATTGTCCACACAAGGAACAGGGCTGACAATGCTGGGTTTTAATCTTTTCAGTTGTCCTCCAAAAGAGCACTTGTAGTACTTTTCGCAAATTTGCCCTTTACTATTTAGACGTTGACAGACTTTCCTGTAGTTGAAACCAATATCATGTGCATGCTTCTTTTACAGAGTATGTATAACTTCCAGATTTTTTGCTTTTACATCGGTATGATTTTAACTTGTATCTATTTCATTTAAATTTGGAAAATCTACACGTGTATCAAATATTGAATACAGTTTATAATGTAAGATTTTCATGTTCTAATGTGATTTATGCAAAATCTACAGGAAGTTACTGAGAGCTAGAATGTTGTGCGGAATACCCGAGAAAAAACAAGCAAAGAAAATAAAGTGAAATACAAAACACCGAGAATTTGTGTGGTTCACCAATTGGCTACATCCACGGCCGACCAAGATCGGATTCCATCATACTCTCTACCAATCCTATCTCTTCGAGTTAAAATAAAAGGACGAGACACTATATATAACCCTCTCCAACTTAAACCCTAACGGCTTTGGACCCAAAAATATATTTGGCCCAATACAGAACTGGAGACAGAATGCAAATAACAGCCCAAACAAATGACATTCTATACCGTCGTTCCGGGGGAGTCTTCGTCCCCCCCCCCTCATACCAACCTGTCGAAGCGACTAATACGTATTCAAGGCATACCAATATGGAAAATTATAGATGCTCTATTCTGATCACTGTAATAAATACTATTTGTAGTGTAATATATGCAAAGTTTAGTGTATGTTGTACATTGTATAAGCTGAATAATGCACACATTTATCAAAAGTCGAAATTGATAAATGCATTCTCTGTGTTTTTGTTCATTTCAATCTAATGCACGTTTTGTTGTAAACTATACATGATTTAAGTTAATAAATGCATAAGCTAAAAGAAAATTTTCAACAGCCTGTAGTTTATAGTACTAATGTTTCCTCAAGTTCATAGCAGTCGAGTTTCAGTGTCCAGAAGTTTCAAATATAGCTATATTCATATATATTGCACTTCAACACTATAGATTCAATCCGATGAGAGAAAAATCATACCTTCAATTAAATTCGGAATTATTTCACCTTCTTGCAACTGAATTTGATTTGTTTGGAGTTGAATCTAAGTGGTTACGATCGCATTTTTCTTCAGCGGGTTCTGATTCTGTTGCATTAGTTTTTACGATTGAACTTGTTGAAATTTGATCTCCTAATTCTCAATTTTCTTCCTCAATTTCGTCAGAAAGCCGCTGGTTGTTATCAAAGGACATCGGAGAAGCACTGAAATCAGAGAAGAAGCAGCAGAGAAATCGGAAGAGAAGAAGCAGGACGGACATTGGAATCGGAGAAGAAGGAAGAAACGATTGACGAGTTTCTCGAGGATTGTGTGTTTGTGTGTGCTCCGTTTTTGAGTTATAATCCAGATCTATTTTCGTTATTCACAAACATACCCCTGTCTGTCCATAAGTTTAAGGACAGGTCATCTGTCAGAAAACCCACCCATTAAATAATTGATTAGGCCAGGTTGGCTGGTCTGTAAAGTCAACCTAGTATGGCCAGCATGTTGACAGTCGCACACATAAACCCTTCTGAATTGAATGTTATTAACATAAAACGTCGGTGGCATTTTGTAGAACTCAAGGTCAAATCATGTAATTTAATTAATGGCTTTTGTTTTAACTAAAAAATGTTGACACTTTGATTAATTATGATGGAAACTCAAGTTTACGAGAGAATTGACTAAGAATAATATTCATCTTAATAAATAAATGAATGGCATGTAGGCGGTCAAAAATTATCTATTACGGAAGATTGCCTAATGGCGCGAATGTATGTGCGGTTTAATCGATTTTTTTTCGGTTTGACTTATTTAATTTTGTTTATAAAAACTTAAAATTGAAATCAATTCGTAAAAACTGAAAAATCGATTATCCGAATCAAAAAATTCGGTTTTGGTTTAAATTTGATTTGAAACCGTATAATCGAATTCGTGGAAAATTTTAAATAATTTTTTTTAAAATATAAAAATTATTTAAAATTCTATAAAAATGTAATTAAATTTCATATATCATCAAACTCAAGTGTTTAAAATAATAATATAACAAGTACAATACAAATTCAACCATAACAACTTTAGAGTTTTAAACTATATTCGGCATTCAGATCGGTTTTCGGATTGAATTTCAATATCCAACACCAAACCAAAAACTATATTCAAGAATTAATGTATTCAATTTGGTTACCCAAAAATCGTATTTTAAAATTGGTTCAGATTATTCAAATTCAAACTATTCAATTTTTGGTTCGATTTTTTGATTTTTATTTGTCCACCCTTAGTCACAAGATTGCTCCCTGTTGAAAGAATGCAACACAATAAGTTTAGCTATTTAGATTGATACAAAATAGGGTCGGTACTCACACCATTTTCAAATCTCTCACTTTTCTAAACTTCATTGATCTTTTCCTCACATTGACTTTTGAATGTCACCTGCAGCAAGCCAGCAACCAAACAAAAGTCCCTTTCTTTTCATCCCCAATAAGCGCACAACCAAATATCACATTATTCCAATGGTTGTTGATTCCGACAATTGAATCACAAACAAGGTTGTGCTTGTTTATCCTGCAAGTAGTGCCAAATATCATGATATACTCCTACAACATCTATACTTCTTAATGGTTTAATAACTTAACTGTTTCGATGTGGATGCAAAAAATTTATTTCTTCAAGTTTAAAACATGGCAATATTGTCCCAGAAATTGGTTTTACCCTTTCAAAAGTCCCACTAACTCTCAATGTAACAATTTGATCCTTAAATTTGATTATACCCACATTAGTGGAGGTGGTGCAACGAGGGGCTATTCTATCGGAACAGATTAGCCACTTTTTTGTTGACTTCTTAATTGCAATTAAGATGTAATTAATTGCTAGGCTCGCAAATGAACCCGAAATATTTTTAATTTTTGTTTGTATAGTCATTAATTTATGTTGAAATTGTGATTAGAAGTGACAATTAATCATGGTTGTTGGTAAATCAATTAGAATAGGTGAGAATGGAAATGAATGAGTCTTAATTACTAGTGTGACGTTGCAACTAGGAGTGACAACTATGGTGGATTATCTTAAGGATTCAATTGCATAGAGGTTAATGATTAAAGATCATGAAGTAAGTTGCTATTTTCCTTTTTAACACATTTGATACCCTTTGTTATTGTATTTTATTGGTGGTTAGAGGATTAGAATCATCTTGTGTGGTTAATCACCATAATTTCCCTATTTTGTAAGGCATTTGGTATCGAGTGTGGTTACCTCTATGATTTGGTCATATTTAGGATGTTTTGTATGCTTACTGGAGATCGATCATTAGACAAAGTCATTCACAAGAATGTTAGTAGATTACAGGTCATCCGCAATGATGGTAGTAGAATGAAGGCCCCTTATCTAGTGCTAGAAGGTTGCTTTCATTTGAAGAGAATAAAATAATAAAATGAGCAAGATTTGAAGCAAAAGGCCAAGACCTAGGCAAAGGGCACAGACCATGCTTTTTAGAATCTACATCAAGCCCAAAGTTAAGCCCAAGGAATGAATCGTGACATTTTTCATGGTCCGTATTTTTTAAAATGTGCAAAGGCTAGAATTCGGGAATGGACCGTGCAAATTTGTACAGTCCGTATTTTTCAAAACAGGTCAAGAATCAAGTTCATCCTCATGGAACAAATAGCGTAAACTTGCATGAAATGTACATGGGGCTTTGATAGGGACCATATTTCCTGGCACGATCTGCTCCATGGGTTGACTAGGGTTTTGTAGGGATGACTTTTATTTCTCTCTCTTCGCACCTATAAAAGCCTTCCTTTATCCAATGGATAAGGAGGCAGAGTTCTAGTTTTAGAATTTTTTTTATTCTCTGTTAATTTATTTCACTATGTTTGACATATGCACCAGAGCGTCGTTGAAAACTTAGGTGCATGCAAGTCAAAATAATACTTGTATGTTGCTGCCCTAATTACTCCTAACAACCAAGAAGATTATATAGTGGTAATTCGGGTGTCATCCTCAGAGACATAGGGTTCTAAGGGATATTTTTGCATAGTAGCGCAGGACATTCGCGTCAAATGTTTAAAATTTAGATTCAGTTCTCAATTCTTATATTCGTAATCACACATTTACTATCTTATGCTTTATCACATGATGTGGAGAGGTTGACTCACCGAGAACTCCCACAATGACTAATATCCCAGTTCCGCCCACTTATCAAACTCTCACCTCCTCCCAATATAGCTAGAGATGAACTATCATTGACCACTTCTAGCTCTCACTCCCATGGTTAATAAACCTACTCCCAACACAAAGTATATTAAACAAGGGAGCAGGATGAATCACTGGGACCTCCACCATGAACTCCCACTCTAACCCTTCTTTTGCCACATATACATTTGTATCTCATTAACTACCCCCTAAGAGTTCATGCAAGCTAGTTTGCCACAAACATCGGGATATGACCTTTGTAATAACCTATTACCCCAACAAGATCAATAAGATTACCAACCAACTCGCAAAGTAACTCCCTTATTGTTCATAGACTATCCCAATTAAGTCTTCTAACCTAATCTAATCAAAGAATCAATAATCATGCATAATTGTCAGTCTTAAACCTGACCTACACAATGACCTTTGACCAAACCTGACAAATACACAAAATACTCTTGGGTTCATTCCAAATCCGGGCACTAAATCATGAAATAATCTTAATTAGTCTTATGTACTAACATTAATCATGCATACTCATAATCATAAAACACATGTAATAATGATAATAAAGGCATAAGATTGATGAACCTAAGAATCTCACAAAATGTCAGTTAAACAAGTTTAGCAAACGCTCCCAAGTAATTAATTACTCTAAACTAATGCTTACCTTATTGGAATTTTTTTAAATGACACACTTTCCATTTTTGGCAAGATTCATTCAATCTCATCCACTCATTCTACTTTTTACTTTCTACATTCAATTTCAATTACTCATTTTCTCCACATTGATCCAAGAGCCTAAATCTAGCGTGTCACTCTTAGTGAAATTGAGGGAGTAACAAGTTTGGGTTTGAAATACATAATTAAGATATAATGAATGAAGAAAGAGAGAAGCAGTACAATGGTTACTGGTCAGACCAGTCTCTCCCTCTTTGTCCAATGAACAAAAATCTATTTTTATAGTAGTAGAAGAGAGAATATAAAATCCCACAGTCAAACCCTAGTCAACCCAGCTGGCACAGACCGTACCAGCAAGCATGTGTCATATAAATTATATGATACATTTGTGGGCCTTGATCCTAGACTTCTAAGAACACTTCCGAGCACAAGGATCATGTAAATTTACACGGTCCATTTCCTAGGACATTCACTTCGAGCCTTCTCGTCTTCTGAGCTGCACGGATCGTGTGAATTCACATGGTCTGTTTCTTAGGACTATTTTCCATGCTCCTAGCCACTTTTATGAGCGGCATGGTCCATGTTGTATGAACAACTGTAACCTTTGATGTCAAAACATGGTTTTTTTTCTTCTTTCTTCCTTCTGACCAAACCAATCTTCTACTAGTTCGTCCAATGGCCTTTAATCTACTACCAACCTTTCGGTTGGTCTTCTGTATACTACCATTCTTGCAAATAACCTTCTTCGATGATGGTCTTCAATTAAGTGCAGAAAACAAGTAAAATTGACGAATTCGCATAGGTAAACACGTTAGACTATAAATGGTCGCAAAATATACATGTTAGAGAAAATAACCGCACTATGTGATTCTAACCTTCTATTATGTAAAAAAAACTAATAATCCAACAAAACACCAACAAAATCATACAAAAAAAGGGTGCTAAGAAAACATTGAATTTCCATCTCATCAAATCTTCCACACTTGGACCCTTACCACCGGAAGAATTAGGGGGGGTCGAGCCAGTGCGACCGCCCCGACTTAGTTTTGGTGGTGAACGAAGTATCATTCATTCTCGCTCCTTTAGCACCGGCTAATTAAAATGGGTGAAGGGAGTAACGAGTTCAACCCGGACGATGATTTCAACGACTGGCATATCAAAACTGTAGAAGAATCAACAAAAGAATGTTCGTCCTCGTCAAAAATGAGTTGCAGGGGCGTACGATGTTGAAGACAAAAGAAGCAGAAGAAGAAATTATTTTAACAGCTACTACTTGTTTCTAATTTTTGGACCTAAAGTAGTAAATAGAAACCCAATTGTCTCGTTTTTGGGCCTAAAGGTTTAACGAATTCGGAATAGTTGGAAACTCAGTTGTTTGTGACATTTTTGGTCTCATGCCAAATTTTTTTGGAAGTTTTCTTTTTATTTTTAACAAATCCTATTTTTCTTTATTTATTTTTTCCAAATAACAAATAATTCTCCTTTTTCATATTTCTCCATCTCACTTATAGTTAAATAAATTTATTTACATGTAATAAAGCCATATAAATTTTTTTTAAAGAAAATAAATGTTACGACGAATTTGACAATATCTCCCACCAATAATGTTAGTTACTTACTCTCTCCGTCCCAACTAAATTTGCACAAGCACTATTCATTTAGTCAAAATTGGTTAATTTGAAAAGTAAGAATCAGGTAAAATATAAGATAATATACTATCTTGTGGGATCTTGTTAGGATCGTCGTAACATCTATTTTAACAATATCAACTTTTCATTATTTTTAAATGTGCACAAGTAAAGATATCAACGGTCAAAAATAATTTTGGTCAACTTGCAAAAGTCAACATGTGCAAATACAGTTGAGATGGAGGGAGTATAATAATCATGTATAAACAATTTGATATTTTGTGAATCTAACAATATTTTGCAGTTTGCATGATCATACTAATATTATATACTAATTGAAATTTATGATCATATTTATTATGAAAAAGTTGACAAAAATTAAACAGTTACAAATGGAACGGAGTAAACAACTCCGCTAAGTACTCATTTGCCCATCAGTGGAACTGTTGAGCACCATCGCACAACGTAATCGTGGGTGGATGACTTTATATTTTGAGGCAGTGAAATCTTGATATGGCATATGAAAGACCAGTAAAGAACTCTTTATATTTATTACGTTGAATGAGAAGAAAAAATGATGTACTAACTCCCCCCCCCCCCAATATATTGGTCTGGTTCCACCACTGACCCTTACTGGTCGTCAAGTAAGAACAAGTAAAGTCCTAAGGTGCTTTCTAAACTAGGCTTTCCAAAAGCACAACCAACACATTATTCCTAGAACTACCACTACTGGAAAGCAGCCCATAGGCACTGGTTTTCAGTACTAGTTGATCAATATTGGTGCTACGACTGTCATATACACCGGATTTGAGTAAAACAAAACAAAATATTGATTCCTATGTGTCCTTCCAGCACCGGTTGAACAGTAACTGGTGCTATGTACCGGTACTTGTGCATGAAAAATCTCTAAAAATGACTTATTCTAGTGCTGGTTAATTTTTAAAGGTAAATACTGGTGCTAGGATTATTGTTTATGGTATGAAAAAGTTTCTAGCACCAGTTGAAAGGTGAATGTACCATTGTTGTGGATGCATTAAATGCTCACATACTAACTTTTTCTGTGGGTAAAAATGGTATTTTTGGTAGTTTTTGATCATTAATAGCATTTTTTGGAGGAAGAAGACATTGAATACTCGTCAATCAAGACCTTAAAAGATACCATTTTTGTGGTTTTAGTTTTTCATTAATGATAGAATATGTTTGAAATGGTTTCATAGCATATATATTTTGTGGGTAGGATCATTTAATGTTTGATCATTTAACGTTGTATCCCGATAGCAAGAAGAAAGACACAGTCATGTCTTGTTTGATGGAGTTGTTTATATTGAAAGCAGTTCGTTCGTGGAGTGACACTAGCGTATATAAGTTGCTTGATTTTATGAATGAGAAGTTTTCGGTTGGTAATGACTTAACGAAAAACTTCGATGATGCTAAGAGATTTTTTTTCCTATTGGTATGGAGAGTAAAAAAAATACATCTTTGTCCAAACAATTATGTTTTGTAAGAAAGCCGCCACAGAGAAGTTGGTGGTCAAGTCAATGATTGTATAACTTGAATAACTAGTCAAGGGGATCGTTATTGCAGGCACAATTCCTATCCCCGTGTGGTTGAGGACCGAAGGCCTTTATTGAAAAGGCCTTGGTTTATCTATTCCCCGGTCTTAGTTTTTTGGGAAATGATCCGAGCAACGACGAGGACTATGAGGAGGTAAGACACCCATGCCTTACCTTTTTAAAATTTGATAACTTTTTGGGTTTTATTATTACTATATACTACAAATTAATGATTTCTAAATTTCTTGAAATTAGAGTGGCAAAAAAAGTGAGATTTTCATTAAAAAATAACATTGATGGGGCCAAGGTGATGGGAGTCAGTCTTGCTATTGAAATTGCACCGTCGGGAATCGGCACCAGGTGGTATAGCTCGTGTCTGAGTGTGCGATTCAATCATACATGCCAAGGCAGGATTGTCATTTGCCAACCACAAATTCAAAAACGTCGGTGAAGCATTGGGAAGTGTATTTGACTGTCCAAAAGGTTTAGTCAGCAACGGAGATGACCCACCGAGTGACAATGATAAGGACGTCGCCAAAGGAATCGGAGGACGACGTCTGGATATTAGATGTCACCGATGATGAGGTAATTTCAAACTCACTTATTAATTGGTTTATACTATACAATTTTTGTGATTTACATTTTCACCATTTATCAAGAAACATATTATATTTTTGGTACCGCATTTTTTTAGAAGATAGTATATTATTATTATTATTATTACAATTACAATTACACTTAAGACCATTTGCTGCAAAATATTCTGTCTGAAGCATATATTCCCTTCTGAATTCTAATTGTTAAAAATTAAATAAAAATCAATGAAGATAAAACTTGTCCACCAGCATATATAACTATTATGTGCTCCTTCTATATTATTGGATGTGGCACATTTTTCTTTTTTGGGTTATTTTTTGAATTTAACACACTTTTCTTTTATGATGAAATTCCTTCAATTTCATGCACTCATTCTACTTTTCCCTTTCTAAATTCAATTTGATCCACTCATTTCATTCACCTTGATCCAACCACTTAAATATATGGTACCATATCCAACTAAACATAGGTATATATCCTGAATTAACGGGTGACTTGCAATCTAATATACTTTGTTCCTAAGTAAATTATTTTTGGATCTTAACTTTAATCATACAATAATTAGATCATTAAATCATACTCTCCTTCTAGGGATAATTATGATTCGCAAGCCAAACATGCTTATTCTCAGTTTACATACTTCCTCCTTCTTGGTATGGTCTATTACTCACTAAATTGTCGTACTATATGTTATTCACATATCACCTCTGATGGATGCTAAAATTTACGTATGATATTAATATTTATGATTTTTACACTTCTAAACCTAAGTTCAGATTAAAAGTGTCAATATAACCCTATAAAACGAGTAAGTGCCAAAATAACCCTAATGTTATGATAAAATGTGTTGTTATGACATTTTTTCACTATTCCGGTGTTGGCTCGTTAATTTGGGTGTTGGCCGGATCTTAAATAACGAAAATACCCTTGCCTCCATAAGTTTAATTCCCATTTACCCCTTTTAATTCAGGGGTAAAAATGCCATTTAAAATAAATCAGGATAAATCTCCCGTTGACAATGGCGTTCAGTATTAGATTGGCACATACATCATAAAGTTAAGGTTATTTTGATACTTTCTCATTTTATAGAGTTATATTGGCATTTTCAGATTAAAATTATGGTCATTTTATCACTTGAGTTCTCTCAATATTTTCATTTCTAATCTGTTAATATTAAAAGAAATTAAATTTACACTTGTAACTTCAATAACAAAAATATTTGCAATTACTATTATCGTTTTACCCAAATAATTTCCTTTATATACTCTACTTAAGGATGGAGGGTTTAGGAGAAAAAGATACGTATTACTAATACCATTTGGAATAGTACATGGTTTCAAGTGAGGAATTTAGAAGGAAAAAAACGAATCAGCTCCAAACATTTGTGAACAACTTTATTATGTTGCATCTCATCAATCAATGATGGGAATTACAACATATAGGGCTACAACAAACCAAAACTTAACAGAAATATGATTCAAAATTCTATAAGGTAATTACCACCTAATCTTACAAGGAAACTAATTCTATATGGTAACTACCATTTATAACTTTTGGAAAGGGTTTCTATTTCCTTATCACCCTCCCTCAAGTTGGAGGATGATGATCAAGAATGCGCAACTTGCAAAGAAAATTATGAAATTGCTAATTGTTAAAAAATATTTAAAAAAACTAATCATTATAGAATATGATTCATTTTCAGTAGCGGGTAGAAGTGGAAGCAACAATAGTATCAATAACAGCCAGTAGAGCAGTATTCAAATTCATTAGCAATAGTAGCAACAACATCGGAATCAAAATTTGACATGTTGGTAGAAATCAGTTGATCGGGCTGCGGTAGCAGGTAGCGGAGGAGTACGTTCTACGGCAGGAGGATTTAAATTCAGGATTCGACATAGCAGTAGAATCGTATCATATCTACGGCGGCACTTGAAAGAACAGGGTGAGGCTATGATGCGGCGCGTGGAAGTCACATGCGGCGTGTATGGGATCAGAAAGCAGCAAATCTTATCGGCGACTGCAGCAGCACAACAACGGTGGCAGTGGTCGGTGATCTGGTTTTCGAACGGTGAGCTACGGTCAAGGCGGTAGCAGCGGAAAATTTAGGGTTTAGGTTTCAGGATTTTAGACTCTGCTACCATGAAGAAAAATATAAAAGATTTTATTATGGTGCATTGATATTACATCAATGACACATCCCATCAATGATAAGGATTAAAATATATAGGGTTACAACAAACCAAAGTATAAAATGAATACGATTCCAAAGTTTATAAGGAAATTACCATCTAACCTAGCATACAAGGAAACTGATTCTATAAGGTAACTACGATTTATAAAATTTCCTACAAGGAACAAGGAAAGAGTTTCTATTTCCTTATCAGAATTAGATGTTTAATTATTATTCCATTGATCAAATTAAAGCGTGGCCTAACGAAGGGTAAAAGCTCGTTTGATTCTGATTTCCAGTACGAATATGAACCGTGAAAGCGTGGCCTAACGATCCTTTAGATCTTTGGAATTTAAAGCTAGAGGTGTCAGAAAAGTTACCACAG